>SJYA01012098.1:0-12066 GCA_006410615.1 Neotragus moschatus
GGGAGGGATTGGGGGCAGGAGGAGAAGGGGATGACCGAGGATGAGATGGCTGGGTGGCATCACTGACTCTATGGACATCAGTTTGAGTATACTCCAGGAGTTGGTGATGGACAGGGAGGCCTGGCGTGCTGCAGCTCATGGGATTCCAAAGAGTCGGACACAACTGAGCTACTGAACTGAACTACTCGTATTAATGTTTGTTGGCACATGTCATCTTGGAATTCCAGCGGATCCAACTAGTTTGATTTATTAAACTTAACTTGAGGTAATGATGATCCCAGTCATGCCAAAAAACGATTGCCTATAACAATGTAAATGTTGTTTTCAAATTTGAGGTTACTTTGTAAGTGATTTAGAAACTATCAGAAAATCAGAAAATTTGTCTCTGTATTAAAGAAAGTGAAGTCGCCTAGTCGTGTCTGACTCTTTGAGACCCCATGGACTCTAGTCCACCAGGTTCCTCCATCCATCGGATTTTCCAGGCAAGAGCACTGGAGTGGGTTGCCATTTTCTTCTCCAGAGAATCTTCCTGACCAAGGGATTGAGCCTGAGTTTCCAGCATGGTAGGTAGATGCTTTACCATCTGAGCCACCAGGGAAGTCCTTCACTGGGACCCAGAAAAACAAAAGGACCTAAAAATACTTAAGAAGTTGGCCAGAGATACAAAGCATCAAAGAACAATAATTTTAAGTGAAAATGAGGTAGAAGCTAAATCCAAATTAGAGCTTTGGCATACAGAAAGGAATGGAACATTTATTGGAATACAAAATGGTCTATGCAGACAATGTATTAAATTTTGGGAAAATAATGGTGACTGTAAAGCATCTACTAAGGAAGCAAAACACAAAAGAAATGTAGATTTTAAAACTCCAACTTCCATATAATTTAAGAAGTATTTATTCTGAGACAGGAATATATTTCATAATTCACTAAATCTTGCGTTTTAATTTATTTTTAGAGGAGAAAAACCTATTTTTTTTCTGAGAGTTTTTCTTGTTTAATTTATCCCCAAATGAGCCTACCCTTGAAGTCATGTTTACAAACAAAGTTGACAATGCAAATCTAGACTGTAGTCTAAAATTTGGTTTTAAAAATGCCAAACGTATGCTTCAAGCTGAACTATAACTCCATCCCTTTCCAGATCCCCAATCTAGTCATATTTTTTTTTAGAAAAGATATAAGTTGAATAAAATACTTATATTTGATATCATGATATACTGGAGTTTTAATAATATACCTATTAGGGTGATGAAAATATAGAATAGAAAATGTAGAAAAGGCAAGGAAACAAACAACATCAGTATAGGCTATATACAGACAATTATGCTCTCCAAACATAGTGAACTGTAATGCAACAAAATTGTTAGCAATTGGTAGAATATTAAAAAGGAAGATAGTATAGGAATTAAGATAAGAGAACCATGGAGAAATAAATGAAGCCAATTGTAGTAGTAATTTTCAGAAGCCTTGTTTTGTGAAATTAGCATCATGCATGTATATCCTGTTTATGTCAAAATAAGTGCATATTAAAAAATTTATACAATGTAGCAAAAAAAATTAATCACTTAAAATTCCACATCTTAATGATTATCAGCCATATATTACTTATTTCATATATCTCACTATGTTTCTATACATTTTATAAACATATACGCACTATCATACACACAAATGTCTACACACACCCCTCTGCAAATGGAACTGAGAATCCTTGTTGTTTCTTACTGTGGGCATTTTTCATCAATCCCTTCGTATCCTCCCACATTTTCTGCTCTCACTCCTTGATCTCCAACAGGTATACTATATTGTACATTTGTTTGCATCTCTTTCCTTTNGCACTATCATACACACAAATGTCTACACACACCCCTCTGCAAATGGAACTGAGAATCCTTGTTGTTTCTTACTGTGGGCATTTTTCATCAATCCCTTCGTATCCTCCCACATTTTCTGCTCTCACTCCTTGATCTCCAACAGGTATACTATATTGTACATTTGTTTGCATCTCTTTCCTTTGTCTTCAACAATAATGTGATTATATATAAATTATACATTTTTGGATTTTTATTATTTGTTTTATAAACATAGGATCAGTATCATATATATCCTTCTCTTTTATCATGCTTTGTCATGTTTTCTTTGTGGGGAGGACTTGAAAATTAATTATAGATATCACTCCCTTTCAACTGGCATAAATTTCCTTATTTTGTGGCTGCATAATAATCTATTATATAAACTTATTACTATGTCTTCAAGTGATCTTTATAGGAAAGTATTTTTATTTAATCTTCCCTTTCTTTTCTTTTTTTTTTTAATCTTCCCTTTCTTATGTGAATGTTTCTGTAAGGTATTTACCCAGTAGGAAGATTTTCCATTTAATTTCAATACGTATTGCTAGATTAACTTTCAAAAATTATTTTGAAAAAGCTATTTTTCCCAGCAATGTAATCAGAACATTACTTTCCCTGAATATAATCTAACAATGGCTCTTATCCTTTTATTTATTTATTTATTTTTGTAAGAAATGATACCACATCTTTAACTTGTGTGAAATTAAGCATCTTTTACTATGCTTTGAACTGTTGGATTACTTTGGCTTTAAATTGCCTACTAATAGGATTTTTCACTTTTGCTAGTAAGTTCTTTGTCTTTTAATCTTTGAAGGAGATTTTTAAATATTACAGATATTATTTTGATCAGTTCTTTGTGCTGAAAATATTTTTTCTTAACCTGTCATTTATTTTTGCCTTTGCTTATTTTTTCACTATTATTTAGAGTATGTATCTTTGCCCCTATAGTTTTAGGTTTCCTTATTTGCATTAAAACTCTCCAGACATCTAAAATATATATTTATTGTTCTTCTAAAGTATGTTCCTATATATATTTTATTGTATACATGTTTATACATTGCTATAGGTATCCACATTATATTGGTTATACATTCTTCTAAAATATAAGGTATTATTTTATTATTTGATATATAAATTAAGGTTCAACTTTATAACATTTTAGCAAAATATGACCATTATTGTCATAAATTAGCTATCCATATAAATAGTAAGATATATTGTTAGATTCTCTTTAACCTATGCATCTACTTGTCTATTCCCAAACTAATACCATCTACAACCACAAACATACCCACTTTTTCCTGGCATGGCATATAATTAAGGAAGCTGGCATAGGGTTCAAATTCTGCCTGGGTAAGTTATGACATATATGACGTTTGATAAATCATGTAACCAACTGTGCTTCAAATTCCTTTTGTTGTCTAATATTAACATATAGCTTTAAACATGCATGCATGTGTGTTAAACTGGTTTGGTCATACCCCACTCTTTGAGACTCTGGGGACTGTAGCCCACCAGGGTTCTCTGTCCATGGGAATTCTCCAGGCAAGAACACTGGAGTGGGTTGCCATGCCCTCCTCCGGGGAGCTTCCCAACCTAGGGATGGAGCCGTGTCTCTTATGTCTCCTTCATTGGCAGGCAGGTTCTGTACCACTAGTGCCACCTGGGAAGCTCAGCATTAAACATACAATTGATTATAATGACATAACAATACCTAAGACTATATGGTACTATATGGTACATGACTAAGACTATATGGCACATGAACTCATTTATTTACTTACACATTTACACACTGTGTACACTCTATATTCTATATATATTGTCAAAGTTTTTGTTCATCTGCAGATTTTCCATCTTTCAGTTTTTGCCTATGTCATGAGTTTCTCTCCTGACTCTTTTGGTCTCTAGGTGGTGTAGCGGATGCTATGTTTCACCCTGATGTCTTTTCTGGTTGTAGCAGCTCTCATTTCCCCAGATATTGGAGATGTTGGCCATCAGTGTCTTTCAGCTGAGTACCTCACAAGTTCTTTCTCACCTAAAGCATTTCCTCACTCAACACCATGCTTCCTCCAAGTGGAGGAGTATTAAGAAGAGTGTCCATTAAGCAGGGTCATGCAGAAGGAGATGTTATGTGGTCATAAAGAGGAAGGTTCCAGTCTGCCATACAGTGGGCTCTGGTACTTGGATATTCCCGTAGTGTTGTGCTAAGCTGGTACGTGGGAATCAGACTTTTACACCCATAGCTATTCATTAGCTATGGACTGCTCCTGGAAAGAGAAGTGACATTAGGCTAGGCAGACATCTCTAGTTACAGCAATTTCTGAAGAGGGCTGACAGCTGAGAGCAATGTTCTGGAAAAACTTCCAACACCTGAGGCAATGTCTTTCTGAAGGAGAATCTGACTGACACATCACCACAATCCACACTTTGTGTCATTCAGATCCACTGTTGTAGATAGGTTATTCAGACAGCAACTTCAGGCTTCTGGTGAGCATCCTTTCCAGGGAGAAACTTTTTAAAGAATAAGCTTAGTGGGTTCAACAACAGCCCTTAAAAGCTGGTCTCAGGGATGCAAGTAAATCTCTCTCACCTTCTAGCCTTTCTAAGCTTCCCTCACCCTCAGCTAGTACTCCGCTCATCGCAGTGTCATCCAGGGCCCTAATCCATATCCTCTTTCCTCAAATTTCTGAACCATACCAGACTCTAATCAGGTCTAGGCTGCTGCCATTGTCCATATACAGTGAAAACTGGAAAAAGGAGATCTAGTGAGAAAATACAAATGATTCCTCAGTTTCTAACTGGGACTGGGACATGTTATATCAAATGTGAAAAACAAATGAAATATTCAGTAAGGATTTTCTTTTATAATACTCACTTAGAAAATACTTAGTATTCTTCAAGCTGGGGGCTACTGTTTTATCAATAGTAATAATCATTTCAAATAGTTAACATATTGTATAGATACAAATATTTTGCCTTTATGGGTAGTTACAGTGGAGTGGGGCATTTTTAAGTGTGCATGTACCACAGTTTATCTCAGAAGTGCTTACTACTTAGACAAAGTTCAAATAATCCTACCATACAAAGATACTGGAGAGCTTTGTGTTCACCAAGAGACATGCAAAGTATTTTTAGAATTATCTGTGTCTTGCAGATGCTCTTAAGCCATAGAGAAAATTATTTAAAGGGGAATTTACATCCCATAAAGGACTGTACAGCTGAACTGGACTGCATGACTGACCACTGATTTAGGTAAAATCCAAGTGAAACCACATTGACGTGAGACCATCTGCCAGTTCTCAGGGAACAAGTGCATGTCACTCAATACCCCCTTGCTTTTGACTGTATGTTTCATCTGACAGACATATGTAGGCTCCCCTGGGGCCTGATCCTAGGGCCCTGGCTGGAGGGAAAGATAAAGACAAATGAATATTTAAGTTTGGAAGCATTCTTGAATCAGATCTCTGACATATTAGATTAAATGGCTTAACAATTGATAAAACAAATCATTTCTTAGAGAAGCAGCCCTTACTTATTTTTCAGGGACCGCTCAAGAAAAGAAAACTAGTTAACTATTTCCATCAGAGTACACAGAAAGAGAACAGAAAATATTTTGTAAAACTGTACCAGATCAATGTTTTCTCAACTATGGTCTATAGTTATAATTAGAGTCTACAGAGGTTTTCCAAATAATAAAATAATTGCTTTCTTTAAAATATGTACAGATATATTTGAAGAATTGAAAACATAAAATAACAACAAAAATCATTGGTGTATTTAGGTTAAGATAATCTTGGGAACACTATTCATATATTTTAAATATATAAAATTCAAATGCTAGGAATTACAGTGATTTATTTTGTGGTGCTAGAAAGCAAATGCCATGAGATGAGGAGGAGAAATAATAAAATAACACTGAGTGTATTTACTGTAACATAATTAAGTACTTGACAAGTTATAGTGCATGAACCATCACGTATTCATTAATTTTCAGTATAGTCATTTTTATTATTTTATGTAATTATCTAAAAAATGTTTTACCGGCCTTAAAAAGAACTCAAGCATAGATAAAAATAAGTTACACAGCTTATTTAAGATCTCTTATCGCTTGGTGTCAGAAACTTGTGGAAGAAGGGTTAGAAGGTGAGAGAATGACAGCATATGGCAAATATATGATGCAAATTGGACATTAAATCTTATTCTAATGAATCAATTAAGCAAGGCAATCTATTGAAGAGAGAAGCTGATGATTTCCTTTGTAAAGGATGATCACATGTTTCTGATTCACACATTCCTTCTTAAACAGATTTTGTTTCCTTATACTCTTAGATCTGGAGAAGGTGATGGCACCCCACTCCAGTATTCTTGCCTGGCAAATCCCATGGACAGAGGAGCCTGCTAGGCTGCAGTCCATGGGGTCGTGAAGAGTCGGACACGACTGAGCGACTTCTCTCTCACTTTTAACTTTCATGCATTGGAGAAGGAAATGGCAACCCCTCCAGTGTTCTTGCCTGGAGAATCCCAGGGATGGGGGAGCCTGGTGGGCTGCCATCTATGGGGTCGCGCAGAGTCAGACACGACTGAAGCAACTTAGCAGCAGCAGACTCTTAGATCCTTTGTCAGCACTATCTTATCTCAACAAGATTTTTTTAATTTTAATTTGTTTTTCCATTTTATTTCAATTATCTTTGTTAGCTTATTTTCACTTTCTTAGTGGTACAGAATTAAATAATACTCTGTCAACATTTCTGCTACTGTTAAGTACATTATTATTGCCACATAATTATGTACTATTTTTCCTAGTCTTCCCAGGAAGACTGATACATGTATCAGCCAAGATCCCAACAGAAAACAGTTCACTAAGAATCAGTAGATGAGAGTTACTAGATGATTCTTTAATAACAAAGGATCATTTTCAGAGGTGCAATCAAGTCATTCTGTTGAGGACAAAGTCAGCTCAGGGTGACACCACAGAAAAGGAACAAGATAAATGCCCTGACTCTACTGTCTCTTTAGTATTTCTTTATTCTTTCATTCATCTTCCTTATCTTTCTCTTAGCTTCTCGGGAAAAAAATCCAATACTTAGAAACAAAGCAAAAAGAAGAATGCAGGTCTTTTCAGTATCAAATTGGGATATTATTTAACAAAACTTCTAAAGAGTTATTTATTTCTCTAAGAACATACAGCAGTGTTTGACCTTGATTCTTTATTATACATTTGAGGCTGAGACTTTGAACCTGAATGTTAGGTTCAAGATTTATTTGTCTGGTATAGAATAAGTTATTTCAGTCTGTTGGAAAATATAATCTATATTGCATTCTCCTGTAAGACATTCATATTGGTTTTCACTTTAATTGAAGAATTGAAAAATATCATGGACACCTTTCATTCTACTGTGTGAGGCTAATTTTTAACTGAAGCTAGTTAGAAATCAGAGGACACTGGAGCCCTGTTCACATAATTCGTACTGGTTAACCTTGGGACAGAGGGTAAAGTGGAGAAGGAGAGATAATAAATCTGAAAGAACAAATGGAAGATATTCACCCCAATTACAATCTTCAACCTTATATGCTATCTTATTTATTTCCCAATATGTATAGTCAAATCATGACCACGTTTTAAATTACTGTGAGTATACTTGCAGTATTTCTTACCAATGAGGACTCTCTTGTGCAAAGAAGTCATTGATACAAGCCACAAAAACCATCCAAAACAGAAAGAAATAGGATGTCCTAGGCAAAAATCATATAAATTAGATAGTATAATCTCTAGAATAGTGATTATAATAGATCATGTAGTAAATAATATAATACATATAATTAGAGATATTTAACGTAATATAACCTACTTAACTTCAATTATCTCTCTGCTCATGCTGGATATAGATAAATACATGCAATATGGCCAATATTTCAAAAGAGAGGAGCCTTTACCCTATGTATGCTATACATATGTTTCACAGAAAGAGGTGAGTAGAAAACATCTTTGTGACTATGCAGCTATAGAGGTTCCTTGATTGGAAAGGTGACCTCATTAGAAGGAGAAGTTTCCAGAGGCTTATGGCTGTTATCAGATGGTCCTGATGAACTAACTATGACATACTGAGCTCTATTTTTGTTTAGCTATCGAAAGAAGGAGTGGTGATGGTAGTGAATGAGCTTCTAGAGGCAGCCACATTTCTCTTTCACTAAACAGAAGAGTCTCCATCATCTCTGATTAATTACACATCTTGAAATGGGGCATCAATAAGATTTATTCCTACTGGGTCAGTTGGAAAGACACATGTCCAATTGTGAGGAATTTGCATTATAAGCCTCTTTCCAGGACAGCTGAAAAGTCCCCTTGCATGATCTCTCCATAACACAGTGGTGAGTGATGAGTTCCACAAGGACCCTAGAGTGTTAGTTACTCAGTCATGTCTGACTCTTTGTGACCCCATGGACTGTAGCCTGCCAGGCTCCTCTGTCAATGGGATTTTCCAGGCAAGAATACTGGAGTGGGTTGCCATGCCAATCTCCAGGGAACCCTCCTAACCCAGAGATGGAACTCAGGTCTCCTGCATTGCAGGCAGATTCGTTATCATTTGAGGTACATGGGAAGCCCCCACAGGGACCCTAGGACCACCATTTTATAACTAAAACTAGCATGTCTGGAAGAAAAGCGTCGATCATCAGTATCTAATTTCACTTCTCTCAGTGTGTCCTCTTCTGAATAACATCTTCATCCATCTACTGAGGTCCTATGCACTGTTCATGAACAAGCTGTAGTCAAAGCAGACATTAAATGAACTGTTCATTCATGATACCTAGGCAGACAAGAAATACAGTAGACAAACATACAGTTACTCTTTGCAAAAATGGGAGCAGGAAAACGTTTCTTAAATTTTTCCAACTCTGTGAACTTAGGTAAGTGTTATCGAGAACCTCAACCTAGGCAGAGGTGGGTATGGCCAGGTAATTCTTTTTATTTTTGAATTATTTTTTAGGTTAACTTTCAATAGATTCCAGAGTTCCATTAGAGTTAATCAGTCAGATTTTGCCCATGCAATTGTTGTCTAGGTGGTAAGACAGCTTCCTGATGCTTTCTATATTGCTGTCTACTCAGAATCCTTTCCATGTCATAAGATTTTGTGTTAAAAAAAAAAAAAAAGGCCCCATTTTAGAATAAGGATGTCAAGTTGAAGGTCACAATTTCTTTTTTAGTGAAACAATCTTTTTTTAGGATCTAGCAGTAGTTTAATATCAACTTCTAGCAGAAGCCTTCAAGTCCACAAGTCTAAAGACAAATGAAATCCTGTTAAGTTTTTATCCTGTATTCTTGATCACCTGTGGGTTTTACCATATACATCTGTAATTTCTTGTGTATGAAGGAGAGAAGGTACTATAGTATCTGGACTTCTCTTAACTCTTCTTGTTCTCGTGTCAATGATGGCTCTCTCCAAAGTCATTGATTATAGTCACTATTGCAAAATTCCCATGTACTGGATATTCCCTCTAAAATAACCAAAAGGCCAATAAAACATTGTGACTCTTTTTGTGAGTCATTCTTCTAACAAGTAAATAGGACCAGTTGTTTATTTGTGAAATCTAATGGCATATAGTTAATTTGTGATAAAATTATTACTTGGATGTCACATAATATGTCTTTTTTGTTTTCCTATCATTCCAGGCTAATCTAGTCTCAGATATGCTTAGTGGCATGCAATACAGCAATATCAATTATCAAAAAGTCATCACTGTAAATCTATCTGCCACTGTGATAGTATTGGTCCAGCTGATTGATAATATATTGATAATATGGGTAGCTAGGTGAAGGCAAACCAATTTTATATTTCCTTTCAGAGTTACTATAAAATCTAAAATGTTAATAATAGAAAAATTTGTAAATGAAATCCAACTATTGACAGCATTTTTATTCATTGTTACAAAGTTGTGTACTCATGGAAAAGGCAGTTATCACATTTTTACCTGAGCCTTTATCATCCACTGTATGTTTCCAAGTAGCAGTATATTTTGCTGGGCAAACAGGCTGTTAAACTTGTTCTAATTCTTCTGAGAGTAACCATAATACTTTTTAATTTTCTTAGTGGAAAAATTGTGTCATTTACACAATTGAAATAAGCTTTGGTGGCTCAGATAGTAAAGAATCTACCTGAAATGTGGGAGACCTGGGCTCGATCCTTGGGTTGGAAAGATCCCCTCAAGGAAGGCATGCCACCCACTTCAGTATTCTTGCCTGGAGAACCCCCATAGACAGAGGAGCCATGTGGGCTAGAGTCCACGGGGTCACAAAGAGTTGGACATGATGAAGCACAGCACAGGTTGTTTGTAAAACATCATACATTATGCTGACCTTGCTCTAAAGCACAGAGAGTGGGCACAATGATTGCATTCAGTAAAAATACAATAAGACTTAGGCCTTGTCCTTCTTTATCTGATGCCAATCTTTTTCTGAAACCCAGTCTCAGTTTTGTCATTAGCTTTTTCATCATTTTTATTGTGTCTTTAAGCAATTACTAGAGGCCACAACTTGGTCAAATTTATCTATTCAGTTTTATCAGTTCATTAATTTTGTGTACTTTGGATGTGTCCCCAAGAACTTGGGCTCCTTTAATTTTGTATGAGCAATTTCATCTTTGAGGGTTCTTACATTGTAGTCAATCTAATCTTCTCTCTAATTGTTTGCTTTAGCAATTTAGCAGTTGGCAGATTTCCTGTTTTTGAATGACTATTATTTTTCATTCTGATGGCTGATAGACTCCTATGATGTCTACCCCCCACACTCTGGGGCTTGAAGAAAAAAATTCTGAGGAACTGTTACAATCTGTCCTCTTGGTCTTCATAATTCTTCCTCAAATACATGGGGTTGAAAGAAACACCTCAAGAACCCCTCTATTAGAAACTAAGCTAGCAGTCACCAAAACCACATTGCTACTTTTTCTGTTAATGTCTTTATCGTTTTGTCNCCACACTCTGGGGCTTGAAGAAAAAAATTCTGAGGAACTGTTACAATCTGTCCTCTTGGTCTTCATAATTCTTCCTCAAATACATGGGGTTGAAAGAAACACCTCAAGAACCCCTCTATTAGAAACTAAGCTAGCAGTCACCAAAACCACATTGCTACTTTTTCTGTTAATGTCTTTATCGTTTTGTCTCTCCCTTACTCACGCCCTGCTTTACCCTGACCAGTGAGATTTATTACTTCCACAACAGACAAATTAAACATTGTCACTACAGTGAAAAACAAAAAACAAGATAGGATTGAAGTGAGTGAAGTAATCACATTTATTGAAACTAATTATCATGTAATGAGTTAGTGCCATGTGGAGAAGTACAAAGTAGGAATTATTAAGAAAATCTATAAACAAAAAAGTAGTAAAGCACACTCAACCCTTCAGAATTTCATAAGCCTGCAAGAAATGCTGGGCATGTTATGTGTGTTCAATGGCCAAAATTCCAATAAATAGAAATCTCATTTGTAATCATTTAGATTATTCTAACATTGGCCATAGATACTTCATTCCTGGCTAAAATAAGATTTATAGCCATGCTTTTGTTAAATCAAAGTTTTTAAAGTCACCATTTGCACTGTAATTAGCTTGAGTAATGTAGATGTGCTCCTAACTTGTTTCAAATAATTAACCAATATTAAGTCAAAATAGCATTGACAGTATGTTTCAAGTTTGCTTATTTCCATAATGGTTGGAAACATATATGAATTACTAATACTACGTTTTAATTTTTGGAGAACTTTATAAGCAAAATGATAAAATGAGTGAAAATTCTAAAAAGGAAGAACACGCCATTAAAAAAAATATTTTAGAAACAGTGATAATCAAAGCAAGATAGATAAATTGAAAGCCACACCTAGTCAATGACAGTCAAAATACTGAAATCCAAACACAAAGAAAAAAGCGGCAGCTTCAGAAGCATACACATAAGATGGATGGCTGAATTTACAATAGATAATGGAAGACAGAAGCAAATTACATGACATTTTAAAACTATGGGAAAATCATTTTAAAGCTCTACTAAACTTAATATTCCCCACTCAGAAATCACTTTCAACAAAGAAGGTGAAATAAAGATTTCAGAAATGCAGAAGCTCAGCGAATTAGTTGCCAATAAAGAGCAACCACAAGGAATACTAGATATGATTTTTTCAGGCTGAAACTCTGGAATGAGTAGTATGTGGAGTAACACAAAACTACTG
>SJYA01012099.1:0-12082 GCA_006410615.1 Neotragus moschatus
GCCAGGAGAAATATCAATAACCTCAGATATGCAAATGACACCACCCTTATGGCAGAAAGTGAACAGGAAATAAAGAGCTTCTTGATGAAAGTGAAAGAGGAGAGTGAAAAAGCTGACTTGAAACTCAGCATTCAAAAAAGTAAGGTCATGGCATCTGGTCTCATCACTTGGTGGCAAATATATGGGGAAACATTGGAAATAGGAACAGACTTTCTTTTCTTGGGCTCCAAAATCACTGCAGATGTTGACTCCAGCCATGAAATTAGAAGGTGCTTGCTCCTTGGAAGAAAAGCTATGATCAATCCAAATAGTATATTTAAAAGCAAAGACATTTCTTTGCCAACAAAAATTCATCTAGTCAAAGCTATGATTTTTCTAGTAGTCATATATGGATGTGAGTTGGACTATAAAGAAAGCTGAGTGCTGAGGAATTGATGCTTTTGAATTGTGGTGTCGGAGAAGACTCTTGAAAGTCCCTTGGACTGCAAGGAGATCAAACCAGTCAATCCTAAAGGATATCAATCCTGAATATTCATTGAAAGGACTGATGCTGAAGCTGAACCTCCAGTACTTTGGCCACCTGATGTGAAGAACTGACACACAGGAAAAGACCCTGATGCTGGGAAAGATTGAAGGTGAGGAGAGATGGGGATGACAGAGGATGAAATAGTTGGATGGCATCACCGACTCCATGGACATGAGTTTGAGCAAGCTCTGGGAGTTAGTGAAGGTCAGGGAAGCCTGGCATACTGCAGTTCATGGGGTTGCAAAGAGTCAGACATGACTGAGCAGCTGGACTGAAATGATTCCCTGGAAGCCAAGTGGAAAAAAAAAATTGCTTCCAGAAGAGAATAATCAACTGAAATGAATTCTGCTGATGGAACAAGAAAGAAGACTAAAAAAATCAAAATTGGATTGGATTGACAGGCATTTTCATGGAGTGGATAGAGACAAAAACATGATTAGAAAGTGTTCAAGAGAGAATTATGGGGTCAATGAATTTAGAAAATTCTTTGGAGAATTTTTGCTGAAATGGGGTAGAGAAATGTGGCAAGTAGTGGTTGGAGGGGGTGATGTCAGGAATTAATTACATAATAATCAAAGTGATAAGGCAATGGACAGTTTTGAGAGATGAGGGCAAAACTGTAGGAGCAAAGCCTTTGATGACTTTGGAGAGGATGAATTCAAGTGTCTGAGGGAGGAGCAGCCTTAAGAAGGTGCAGGGACAGTTACTCACAGGAACAGGATGGGGATCAGGTATACGGGTCCAGATGCAAGCAAGTTGGCAGATTTGGAGGTGGGAACTTTTTGAATTTATCTATTACTGATTCTAGTTTTTCTTGAAATAAGAAGGTCTTTACCTGAGAAAAAGGAATGAGGAATACATTTTGGTGGTTTAAGGACAGAAAAAAATGAAAGTGAAAGTGACGTCACTCAGTCGTGTCCGACTCTTTGCAACCCCATGGACTGTAGCCTACCAGGCTCCTCTGTCCATGGGATTTTCCAGGCAAGGGTACTGGAGTGGGGTGCCATTTCCTTCTCTGGGGGATTTTCCCAACCCAGGGATCGAACCTGGGTCTCCCACATTGCAGGGAGATGCTTTACCATCTGAGCCACCAGGGAAGCCTAAGGATAGAAAAGGAATTATGAAATAGTAGATTTGAAGACTGATTGAGAACTGACCAGGGAAATGTGTAGAATTTCTGGCCAGCACTCGTGGTCCATTGAGATTTGGTTGAGAATTTAGATCATGATCAGACAGCAGGCACAACATATCTGGATTCAATCAGAAGGGGTGTAGATGAGGGTGGGGATGGAGGGAAAGCTCATAGGAGGTAGGAAGGAGGGAGACTAAGAAATGAAATTATTGAAAAATTCTCCATGTGGATATTAAAATCCTCAAGAATTGTATTAGAAGTAGCAGCAGAGAATGACAGTAAAACAAGGAAAAACTAAACTCGAAGGAGAGTGATCAGGGGGTGTGAAGATGTACATAGTCTTACGGCCTGAACTTCAAAGGGGCTGAGATGGTGGTAGGAGTTAGGATGAAAGGAGGATAAGTGGCCCAGAAGACAAGGAACAAGGACACAGGTGTTACCCCTCCCTCATCCAGTGGTATGTGGAGGATGGAGGGGTGGGGAACTTAAAAATTAATAAGTCAGTAAAAAAAATCACCCCTTGAGAAGGTTTTGAGGGATGCAGTATCTTCAGAGGAGAACTGTGTATCCATCATGTAAAGTCAGTTCTCATTTTACTTGGTAATGATGGCCTATAAAGTTGCTGTGAACACTGAATTAGCAAATACCATTGCTCTTAGGAAAAATGCAAGTTTTTTTTTTATCAACTGCTTAATATGTAACTGTGTTTTCTGTGTGTTTCTGTTTAAAGACACTGTGCTGCTACTGCTGCTGCTTCTAAGTCGCTTCAGTCGTGTCCGACTCTGTGCGACCCCACAGACGGCAGCCCACCAGGCTCCCCTGTCCCTGGGATTCTCCAGGCAAGAACACTGGAGTGGGTTGCCATTTCCTTCTCCAAAGACACTGTATTTAATACATATTGTGGTTTCATTCACATTAAAGTCATGGCCAGCCACTCTGAAACTCATGTGGATTGAAGTTGATCTAATGCACATATATTCTCTGTAGGGCATGTAACAACCTCCTTGCTCTTAGGAACACCAGAAAGCACTGCATTACTATGCTGGAGCCATTTTAAACAATAGAATGATTGNGCAAGCTCTGGGAGTTAGTGAAGGTCAGGGAAGCCTGGCATACTGCAGTTCGTGGGGTTGCAAAGAGTCAGACATGACTGAGCAGCTGGACTGAAATGATGCCCTGGAAGCCAAGTGGAAAAAAAAAAATTGCTTCCAGAAGAGAATAATCAACTGAAATAAATTCTGCTGATGGAACAAGAAAGAAGACTAAAAAAATCAAAATTGGATTGGGTTGACAGGCATTTTCATGGAGTGGATAGAGACAAAAACATGATTAGAAAGTGTTCAAGAGAGAATTATGGGGTCAATGAATTTAGAAAATTCTTTGGAGAATTTTTGCTGAAATGGGGTAGAGAAATGTGGCAAGTAGTGGTTGGAGGGGGTGATGTCAGGAATTAATTACATAATAATCAAAGTGATAAGGCAATGGACAGTTTTGAGAGATGAGGGCAAAACTGTAGGAGCAAAGCCTTTGATGACTTTGGAGAGGATGAATTCAAGTGTCTGAGGGAGGAGCAGCCTTAAGAAGGTGCAGGGACAGTTACTCACAGGAACAGGATGGGGATCAGGTATACGGGTCCAGATGCAAGCAAGTTGGCAGATTTGGAGGTGGGAACTTTTTGAATTTATCTATTACTGATTCTAGTTTTTCTTGAAATAAGAAGGTCTTTACCTGAGAGAAAGGAATGAGGAATACATTTTGGTGGTTTAAGGATAGAAAAAAATGAAAGTGAAAGTGACGTCACTCAGTCGTGTCCGACTCTTTGCAACCCATGGACTGTAGCCTACCAGGCTCCTCTGTCCATGGAATTTTCCAGGCAAGGGTACTGGAGTGGGGTGCCATTTCCTTCTCTGGGGGATTTTCCCAACCCAGGGATCGAACCTGGGTCTCCCACATTGCAGGGAGATGCTTTACCATCTGAGCCACCAGGGAAGCCTAAGGATAGAAAAGGAATTATGAAATAGTAGATTTGAAGACTGATTGAGAACTGACCAGGGAAATGTGTAGAATTTCTGGCCAGCACTCGTGGTCCATTGAGATTTGGTTGAGAATTTAGATCATGATCAGACAGCAGGCACAACATATCTGGATTCAATCAGAAGGGGTGTAGATGAGGGTGGGGATGGAGGGAAAGCTCATAGGAGGTAGGAAGGAGGGAGACTAAGAAATGAAATTATTGAAAAATTCTCCATGTGGATATTAAAATCCTCAAGAATTGTATTAGAAGTAGCAGCAGAGAATGACAGTAAAACAAGGAAAAACTAAACTCGAAGGAGAGTGATCAGGGGGTGTGAAGATGTACATAGTCTTACGGCCTGAACTTCAAAGGGGCTGAGATGGTGGTAGGAGTTAGGATGAAAGGAGGATAAGTGGCCCAGAAGACAAGGAACAAGGACACAGGTGTTACCCCTCCCTCATCCAGTGGTATGTGGAGGATGGAGGGGTGGGGAACTTAAAAATTAATAAGTCAGTAAAAAAAATCACCCCTTGAGAAGGTTTTGAGGGATGCAGTATCTTCAGAGGAGAACTGTGTATCCATCATGTAAAGTCAGTTCTCATTTTACTTGGTAATGATGGCCTATAAAGTTGCTGTGAACACTGAATTAGCAAATACCATTGCTCTTAGGAAAAATGCAAGTTTTTTTTTTATCAACTGCTTAATATGTAACTGTGTTTTCTGTGTGTTTCTGTTTAAAGACACTGTGCTGCTACTGCTGCTGCTTCTAAGTCGCTTCAGTCGTGTCCGACTCTGTGCGACCCCACAGACGGCAGCCCACCAGGCTCCCCTGTCCCTGGGATTCTCCAGGCAAGAACACTGGAGTGGGTTGCCATTTCCTTCTCCAAAGACACTGTATTTAATACATATTGTGGTTTCATTCACATTAAAGTCATGGCCAGCCACTCTGAAACTCATGTGGATTGAAGTTGATCTAATGCACATATATTCTCTGTAGGGCATGTAACAACCTCCTTGCTCTTAGGAACACCAGAAAGCACTGCATTACTATGCTGGAGCCATTTTAAACAATAGAATGATTGACACAAACCATAAAAATGTGAAAGAAAGTGGCACTAAATAAACCACAAACAACACTTGCTTACAGTATGAGAGCTGAAGCACAGGCAGGATGTTGCCTTGTTTGACTCTGACCTCGCTGTCTCTGTCATTTCCTATGGTCTGGCCACCAGGCCTGCTTGCTGTTCCTCAAACTCTCTAGTCCATTCCTACCTCAGGGGCTTTGCACTGGTCATTTCCCACATGAAACTCCATTTCCTGGGATAGTCACGCAGCTAACTCCCTCACATTCTTAAGTCTGTGCTCCACCTTTGCAGGGAACCCTACTGTGACCACCCTGTTTAATACTGTAACTAGCCCTTACCACTTTGTAGCCTTGTAGGATACTTGGTCCTGCCCCAAAGTTCATAAGACATTTGGTCCACACCAAATTGTCCTGAATATTTGGCTCTTTTCAAAATGTCTTTAAGACATTTGATCCGTACCAGACAGTCCTTGATATTTGTCCTGTCCAAAACCATTTGTTGCTGTTTGGTTGCTAAGTCGTGTCCAATTCTGTGACACCATGGACTGTAGCCTGCCAGGCCTCTATCGGATTTCCCAGGCAAGAATACTGGGGTGGATTTCACTTCCTTCTCCAGGGGATCTTCCTGACTCAGGGACTGAACCCATGTCTCCTGGATTGGCAGGTGGATTCCTTATCCTGGAGTCACCTGGAAAGCCCCTGGAACCATTTGGTATGGACAAAATACATTCCTGGACATCCATACCTTTTGGCATGGACCAGACGTCTTACGGACATCTTGTATAGGACAGAACAGAAATGCCTGTTAATGCTTCCTGGTAGTTATGATCTCTCTTGCCTTGTTATTTTCTTACAGTGCTTAAATATTCTAACATACTCTATAGTTTACTAAATTGGGTTGGCCAAAAAAGTCTTTTGGGTTTTTCTGTAAATGTTACCCAAACACAGTTTTTGGCCAATCCAGTGTTTATTGTTTATTGTTAATCTACCCCCTAGTAGCCTATAACATCCATGGGGGGCAGAGATTTTATTTTGTACACTGATCTATCTCAAGTATCTAAACTAGTGACTGCTACATAGTGCTTAGTGAATATCTATTGAATGAATACTTGAATTGTTGTGGGACAGTAATCCATTCTGGAGTTATGAAAGCAAATGGCCTGTACATTTCAGAAATCTTTGTTCCTATCTCAGTGTTGTACAAATGAAACTTACAGCCTGGCAGGGACCTCTGTGAGGAGCAGTTTGACTGGGATGGGCATGTGGGGAATACCTGAGATGACAGGAGTGTTTTCTATTTTGATATGGGTGATATTCAGAAGAAAATTCATTGAGCTGTAAGATGTGTGTATTTTAATATATTTAATACTTCAATAAAAGAAAATCAAATCCATGTGAAATTGAGGAACACTAAGGGGACCTCCCTATGAAGAAATCTCATTTTGTCATCTTATGAGAGACAGATGTGGGAGGCTTCCTAAATCCATGTAAGGAGGAAGATAAAATCCTTGACCACAGCATTTCTTTTTCTTTTACTGGCCTTGGTACTTAAGACTTGATTATATTTTCTCTTTTTTGTCCAATCCCAAGTAAAGCTAATGATCTTACAAGTCATTAAGTAAGACTTCTATTTTGTTCTGACTTTGGCTCAATGAGATCTGTGTATGTCTTTGTGTACACGTGTATGTGTACAGGAGCCTTTTTACTTGCTCATGTAGTATGGACAGCAAGCCAGTTATTTTATGCTACTGTCACTTCCCTGGCCTTAAAAGAAATAAGTTTATTTAGATTTCTAGAAATGAAACTGCCTTTGACATGTTATAGCTGTTGGAAGTCCTTTGGGATTTAAGTTTTTCACAAACGTTTGCCCTGTATGTGAAAACTGCAGAGAAAAGAAAAGCAAAAACAGCTTTAAAAGAAGGAAACACATATAAAAGTTAGATTTTAAATTCATTTCCATCTATTTCTGGGACTCCTATATGTTCTCCATCATCCTTATCTGTGAACATTTTCTAGGCTTAAAAATTTCTACTTTTAAAAATTTTATTTTAGCCCACTCAATGTAAAAGTAAAATAACATCTAGTTACAGCCACCACATTCTTTCCATTGTTCAACACTATGGCCCAAAATTCCATAAGAGCTTTTCATTGTTGAATATCATTTTCAGTTTTCTTATCTGTAGATTCAGATGCAGTAAGTGTTAGGAAAGCAACTTCAGAGGGACACGTGACCAAGCAGTCACTTGGCAATTCTCCTTACACCATGTTTAGTGCCTAGAAAATGTGGTTAAGGCAGAGAACAGAGGCTGGAGGCAGGAATGATTTCTCAGCTGAACTTACACTTGGAATATGCTTTAATTAAAACACTAGAGTGATCTAGGTTAGATCTCCCTTTCTAGAGGAAAACTTGTGTGCCCTTTTCCTCATCTGCTTTTGAGAATATTGTGTTAGTCAAATAGGGAGCAATATTGTTGTTGTTGTTCAGTCGTGTCTGACTCTTTGCAACCCTATGGACTGCAGCTCACAGGCTTCCCTATCCTTCAATGTCTTCCAGAGCTTGCCCAAACTCATGTCTATTGAGCCAGTGATGCCATCCAACCATCTCATCCTCTGCTGTTCAGTTCTCCTTCTGCCCTCAATCTTTCCCACCATCAGGGTCTTTTCCAATGAGTCAGTTCCTTGCATCTGATGGCCAAAGTGTTGGAGCTTCAGCTTCAGCATCAGTCCTTCCAATGCTTTTGAGAATATTGTGTTAGTCAAATAGGGAGCAATGAGTGTGGGAAAACTTGGATGTGCCTCTCATCAATCATTTTGCGTTAATCTCCTCTGAACTTGACCATATGCCTCTTTGGTCCATTTATGAATAAAAATAAATTCTACTTCTCTCTTGATAATTCATGATAGTCTTCCCGAAGCCTTGATTAGGACTGGTGCAGCAAGAGGACAAATCGTTTCCTTCACGTGGTAGCTGCAGGGAAATGAGGTCCATGCTGTCACCGCCTTCCTCGGGCTGATCTCAGTTCACACACAGAACTGTTCTGAAAAAGAGGTCGATGCCTGCTTTCCATGCTCTCACTCCTCCAAAAAAGAGGAAGGGGGAAAAAAGGAAAACTAGAATCTTATTATCCAAAGGCTTTTTCTTTTCATTCACTCTGCTTCATTTTGAGGTACTTCACTAGCTGTCACTAATATTTCTGTGTTGAGCTCACTTACTTAAAAAATAAAAACACCTTCACAGAAGTATGGTTCAGTGCCATAGAGGTAGTAAAAGGACCTGCGCTTCTCCCAGAGAGTTCCAGAAAATTTTTGCCTGGAGGGTGATAAACATACACAGCCATCCTGGAGTCCAGGAGCCAATAGATCCCCAGCAGTGAATGACTACCCAAGTCCCATGGAAGGGGCAGCCCCATGGGCAGAGATGCTCACACGCTGACATTTTATAGGCTTTTGTGGAGGGAAAATGACTTGCAAGTGTTTGACAACAAAAGCTCTGTGTAACTCTTTTGAAAGTCTGCTTTAGACTCCTAAAACCTCCATGTCTATGAGAACACAAAACCTTTATGCAGCCGATGCTTACCAAGAGCTCCGTGGTGCTTTGCATACCCAGGTTGAGTCCAAAGACTGAGAATGAGGGTTTTATATTCTGTAGCCATGAACCTTGGCTGGAGCCTCAGAGACCTGGGGTTAAATTCTGAGAAAAGCAGGCAGAGCCTCTTAAAGATGAATTTACTAGGTTTCTGCTTGTCACCTTGGGCTGGTCACTGCGCATGCACAGTGGGGAGGTCAGTGGACGATGGCTCAGCTGTGTGCTCCCAGAGTGAACAGTCTTTGAGAACAGGTGGCTCTTTTAAGCAGGTTCAGGCTCAAAGTGAATGCTGCTACTACTGCTATGTCACTTCAGTCGTGTCCGACTCTGTGCGACCCCATAGATGGCAGCCCACCAGGCTCCCCTGTCCCTGGGATTCTCCAGGCAAGAACACTGGAGTGGGTTGCCATTTCCTTCTCCAATGCATGAAAGTGAAAAGTGAAAGTGAACTGGCTCAGTCATTTCCAACTCTTAGCGATCCCATGGACTGCAGCCTACAAGGCTCCTCCGTCCATGGGATTTTCCAACATGTTCCATCAATTGTTTAACACAAGATGATGGAAATAAGCTAAGTACAAAGATCACTCAGGTCTCCATGCCTATGGGAATCCTGGTAGTGACTGCAAGACTTTAACCAGAGCACACTTGTCCTGCTCAACAGCCAGAGTCCAGGGTTAGAGCTGGAGAAGCTAGTAGAAACTCACACCAATACATCACTACTAAGTTAGATAATAGGGAAATTTAAAAGAAAAACTGATTTCACAGGCTGATAATGTAGATTAAAAATATTTAGTAAACCAGTTCCTTCATTTTAGAAAGTGGGGCACTGGGTCAGTGACTTAGGTTTTCCTACCTGACAATTTTCCAGTTCTTCTGGGGATAGAGATGAGACCAGCACCTGGGTCTTCCAGACACTTGTTAAAGGGGCTTTACCCCCATCAATCATTTGATCCAAACATCCTACAGAGAATTCCTGATCCCCAGAAGCTAGCATCCCTGATGAACAGAAATATGTCCTGTCCATTTTGCCTTCACCTTGACCTTCAGGCTGCCTTTGTAATCTCTTTTCCCCTTCAAATATTCTTTCAATTTGGGAAGTTGCAGGTGGGGAGGTGTAGAGAGGCAAGGAGAAAAGAGTTTAGAGCATTTTTGAGCTGTAAAGGAGGGCCTAGAATATGCCGTTTGTTTCTTGGCCTCCTTTCTACATGAGCAAAATAGAGGAATCTTTATAAAAGGAACTTTCAAATGTCAGTCAGTCAGTCAGTTCAGTCACTCAGTCTTGTCCACCTCTTTGTGATCCCGTGAATCGCAGCACACCAGGCCTCCCTGTCCATCACCAACTCCTGGAGTTCACTCAGACTCACGACCATTGAGTTGGTGATGCCATCCAGCCATCTCATCCTCTGTCGTCCCTTTCTCCTCCTGCCCCTAATCCCTCCCAGCATCAGAGTCTTTTCCAATGAGTCAACTCTTTGCATGAGGTGGCCAAAGTACTGGAGTTTCAGCTTTAGCATCATTCCTTCCAAAGAACACCCAGGGCTGATCTCCTTTAGAATGAACTGGTTGGATCTCCTTGCAGTCCAAGGTACTCTCAAGAGTCTTTACCAACACCACAGTTCAAAAGCATCAATTCTTCGACATTCAGCTTTCTTTATAGTCCAACTCTCACATCCATACATGACTACTGGAAAAACCATAGCCTTGACTAGACGGACCTTTGTTGGGAAAGTAATGTCTCTGCTTTTCAATATGCTATCTAGGTTGGTCATAACTTTCCTTCCAAGGAGTAGGCATTTTTTAATTTCATGGCTTTCAAATGTAGGTTTTGATTTAGTAAGTTCTGGGCTAGGGCCTGAGAGTCTACTCTTCTACCAAGGTCCAGGGTGATTCTGACCACAGAGCACTCTTTTGAGCCTTTAAGGAATGGAGAAAGTGGTCATCTTTGCTATGTAACTAGTTAGTGGTTACTCCAGTGACTGTGCTGCTAAGTCGCTTCAGTCATGTCTGACTCTTCGTGACCCCATAGATGGCAGCCCACCAGGCTCCCCCATCCCTGGGATTCTCCAGACAAGAATACTGGAGTGGGTTGCCATTTCCTCTTGCAGATGGTTCAGACCAATGCCACTTTAAGCATGCTTCTTATAGTCACACTATTCTTTTTCTCATCTATAATAATTACAGTTTTATGCAATTCATGATTCTTTTGGCTAGCCAGTGGGGATAACAGAGTCTTCATAGAGGCTTATATCCCCAAAGTAGAGCAGTATATGGGAGAAATGTAGAATTGGAAGCCAGGAGGTCCTTGGTGAGCCAACTTTGTGACCAAAGGAAACACTGCGGGACTCAGTTGTCTTTCCCAAAATGAGAAATGGCCCAGATCATCTTTAAGATTGCTTCTTTTTAAGACACCTTTCTTCTGGACACACATGAAAAAACAGTAAAAGTAATACCACGTGCGAGGAACTATTTTGAAAGCTTTACATATAGTAACTCATTTCACCTTTACTACAACCTGTGTTGTCATCCCCACTTAACAGGTAAAGAAGCTGAGGCCTGGAGAGGCTCACGGTTATATGGTTACAAGCGGAAGACCCAGGTCACATGGCTTCAGTCTGTGCTCTCACTGAGCCAGCTAACAGTGATGGTTCAACCCTCCGGAGTTTCTAGTTATAGATCACCTTCATGTGTATTATTTGAACCAAGTAGCCATATTGAAAGTTGTCATAATTACCATCATTACCTCCACCTTACAGGTGAAAAAAACCAAGATTCACATGAGTAGCAAATGGAGAAGCCAGGATTTAAAAGGAGTTTATCAGAGTCTGTCCTTTGCAAAGGATGTGCAAAGCAGCCTCTCAAACCTGCAGCTCTATGACCACCAAACTCATTCTGAGACAGGGGAAAGCTCAGTCTCTTCAGCTGATCAGCCTGGCAGCGATGGAGTTCAGCAAGAATTTCTAACAATTGGTGGCTTGTATTAAAAACTAAATTGATTGTCTGAATAGATTTATCATCCACTAAACCTGCTTCCCTGGTGGCTCAGATGGTAAAGCATCTACCTGCAATGCAGGAGACCCGGGTTCAGTCCCTGGGTCAGGAAGATCCCCTGGAGAAGGAAATGGCAACCCACTCCAGTACTCTTCCCTGGAAAATCCCATGAATGGAGAAGCCTGGTAGGTTACAGTCTATGGGGTCTCGAAGAGTCCCATAGGACTGAGCGACTTCACTTTCACAAACCTGCTAATATAGATGTAGTTACTTAGGGGCTCCCTACATAGGCAATATCACTTATAACTAATGTTTTTTTTTTAATCTCCATAGAAGAGATCCCTTCTAGTTCTAACAGTCCACCCCTAGGAACATAATGTCCCTAGTTTAAATAAGTATAGTGATTCGAAGTTGTTACATTTTATTTCTGTCGTATATCAATGGTCTGTTTGAAGCCAAGTTCTTGAATGGGAAGAGACCCCATAATTATGTGCATTTCTATGGGAATATTTGTCCAGCTTCCTTGTTTCTCTCCAGGTTGTAGTCTTCCAAGACATATGAGATGAAGGAGAGAATGCTGGGATTTGTAGGCTCATAACATTCCAATGACTGGAAATATTCTGAAGTTATACATTTTTGCTTCTGTCACCCAAGTTGCACACCCTAATTTGGGGAAATAATCCCATGAGAGCGCCACGGGTCCCTTAGCTGTGAATTATTCCAGTGATGATCTGCAGTCATTACAGTCTCTG
>SJYA01012100.1:0-12064 GCA_006410615.1 Neotragus moschatus
GATGGACAGGGAGGCCTGGCGTGCTGTGATTCATAGGGTCACAAAGAGTCAGACATGACTGAGTGACTGAACTGAACAGAACTGAACTGAACTCATACTTTATATGGATGGGATCATAGTCTGTTTGCTTTTGTGTCTGGATTCCTTCACTCAGAATTAGATGTGAAACTGTTATTACCTGTGCTTATTCCTCATTCTCCTTGCTCCCTGGAGAAGGGAAAGGCCACCCACTCCAGTATTCTGGCCTGGAGAATTCCATGGACTGTATAGCCCATGGGGTTGCAAAGAGTTGGACATGACTGAGCAATTTTCATTTTTCTCTTTGCTTTACAGTGTTCTCTGGTGGAAACACCACTGACAGTTACGGTTCTATCGCACAGGTGTCTTCAGAGTTGTTTTCCACAGTTTTGTGCCATGAACATTCCAGGACGCGTCCTTTGGTGGACATCTACATGTACAATGGACACGTGCATGCATGACTGCTAGGCTTGGGTAAAAACGGTAGACACACAGGTTTGGCTCCAAGTGCCAGCTTTCCCAAATGGTTCTATTAGTGGGCTACAGCACCAGCAGTGTAGATGGGTTTCTGTTACATCCTGTTGCCAGAGCTTGATGCTTTGTTATGCTTTTCATTTTAACCACTTCAGAGGTGGGCAGCAGTGCCACATGGGGTTTTAAACCTGCCTTCTCCAGATTAGGAATTCCCTGGTGACCCAGATGGTAGAGTCTGCCTGCAATGCGGGAGAACCAGGTTCAATCCCTGGGTCAGGAAGATCCCCTGAAGAAGGAACTGGCAACCCACTCCAGTATTCTTGCCTGAAAAATCCCATGGATGGAGAAGCCTCGCAGGCTTCAGTCCATGGGGTTGCAGAGTCAGACACAACTGAAGCAATTTCACTTCACTTCCCCAGATTACTAGCAAATGTAACATACCTTTTCATGTGTTTATTCTCAGTGCAGATAGTCTCTTTTGTGATGTCCGTGTCTTTTGCCCATTTCTTTTTTTTGTGGATCTGTAGTTCTTTTAACTTTAGATCGGGGTAACTACAGCCTGCTGGCCAAATCCAGACCTCCACCAGTGTCTGCAAATAGTCTTACTGGGACATCTCTGTTCAATGTTGAGCAGTCATAAAGGAAACCGTGTTGCCCACAAAGTCCCAAGTACGATCTGATCATCTACCGTGCATTCTTCTACACTAGACTCTGCTGCCAGGTACCTGAATTGCAAAGTTTATTATTTTACATTTCATACTTAATCTATGACTGCATTTCAACTGGCCTATTTTCTATTAATTATAAAATTTAATCGATAAACCATTTATTGGAAACAACAGCCTTCCCCACATTACAACAAATTATCACCTTTGCCAAAAGTGACTGAATTATGTACAGGTTTTCTGGAATCTCTATTAAGTTTCACTGATCAATTTATCTTTGTGCCCATACCACATAATCATAATTCCTATGGCTTTCTAACAGCTCTTGGTATCTGGCACTATAAGTCCTCTACTTCTATCTGTTCTAGAAGATAGCTTTGACTGTTACTGGTCTTTAAATTTTTCACGAGTTTGAGAATTCATTTCCATTAAAAAATGCTAGCATTTTAGGATCACACTGAATATATGAATTAATTTGGGGAAAACTGACATATTTTTAACATGTCATTGACCAGGGGATTTTTGCAGAAACTAAAACCTGTGGCATTAATAAGTCTCCAGTCAATAATGTGTTAAGACTGTCCTGGAAACAATGAACAGGTTATATCCCACTGAATCTTCTGGAATTTTCTTTTCTGGACCCAATTCTTGAAAACACAGTGTTAGATAATTTCCCCCCTCAGGCACTTAAGAACTTCTGTTATTACTGTAAGTGGTATTGCTTTAAACTTTTCATTTTATGTTTGTTGTTGGTATATTAAAAAACCAATTTTTGCATGACCTTGTTTACAGGGATTCTGCTCAATTCAGTCAGTTTTAATTACCTGAATATTCCCTAGAATTTTCCATGTACAAATAAGTTGTACTTGTAATCCTTATGCCCTTTCATTCTTTCGCTTCCCTTGCTTCCCTGGCTAGGTCTTTCTGCACAATAGTGAATAAAACCAGGGATAGCAGATACCACTGTCTTTTTTTTTTTTTTAACCATCTTGGGAGAAAAGTTCTAGTATTTCAACATTCAATATGCTGTTTGTTGTAACAGACGATATTCTTTATCCAATAAAAGTTCTTCTCTGTATGTGGTTAAGAACACAAATGGATGCTAATTTTATGACTCTCCTGCATACTAATTACTTTTCTTCAACGTGATTGATTACAGTGATTTTTTAAAAAATGTATCCTCACATTCCTAGAGTAAGACTCATTTGATCACTCTTTTGTTCTTTTTCCCAGAACCATCTGTTATGTTAGCCCAGGATTCAGTCATGTGACCACTATAAACAAGTTACCAATAATCAGAATGAAATTATCATGACTGGTTTAGATCACTCAGGATTCACCCTCTGTGTCATGTGAAGTAACAGTAGATAACTAACTTCTTCTAGTGAGTAAAGAGGGGAGAAGGGACGCTGCATTAATCAACCAAAAATGACTGCTAGAAAGTTGCATCAGTTTGTTTTCAAAATTCTGGAATAAAAGTCAGTACAGAGAGTAATGACACCAGATTCATATCAAATAAAAGCACAGGCAGAATTTCTGGATTACATCATAGTGGCAAACTGCACACTCAAACCTGTGAGTTAAAAAACAAAGAGTGGCAGGAGAGATGGGCGTATTTTATAGAGTGTGACCAGTATAGCTGTCCTTCACCGAACAGACTAGATTCCAAATGATCTATGTATGGTTCATGAAAATGGTGTTTTAAAGTCTTTTTTGCTCCAGTGCAGTTGGAAACTGTACAAAAGTCACTGGCTCCTTTGTAGTACTCATTAAAAGTCCATTTGAAAATGCCTCAAAAGAATATAAAATTATGAATTTTAACTATTTAGTACCTGTAAAACACCTCAACAACAATATGCCTAAATTAGTACATTTTGTCAGCTTAATAATCAAGTAAGAATACTGCCTTTTCACAAATTATTGAAATCCAAACTTGCATAGGGTTGCATAGAATTAATCACATTTTGGAAATGTGAGAGAAACGGCCATGTACATTTTTAATGCTAGAGTCCTCATTATCAACTCCAGAATATTTTAAAAGTTCATTTTCTGCAATGAAAGTTTATTCAGAGCTGATAGCTTCTGATACTGTTTCTATAAACATTAGATTTTATGTTAGAAATATGGCTTTTAGTATAACAACTGCCAAGAAAATGTATTTTCCACATTCATCGCTTCAACAGATTTTGCCTCAGTATGACTCCCTGATATGTAAATACAATTGGAATCCAAAATAAATATTAAATATTTATAGAGTTTTACTCTTGTATAAATTGTCTAGTTGTCCAATGAGTTGTTGAAAGCTTTGCTTCTTGTGTTTTTAGGGATTGGTCTTTGTGAAAATTCAGGTTAGAATCAACCCAATGCCTAAACATTTTTCCTCATTCAGAAACAGGAACTCTCAGACAGTGGTATCTGACTCTCAGCTGGACTTTCCACATCCATTATGTGCAGAGGATTTTCTAGAATGAGAACTGACTTCAGAGGAGACTTCCCATGTCAAGTACATTCAAGTTCCCTCTCCTGTGAATTCTCTGATGGCTGTTGAAGGCTGACCTGTGGTGGAATTTTTTCCCACACTCATTACATTCATACGGCTTCTCTCCTGAATGAGTCCTGTAATGCACAGTGAGGTATGACTTCTGAGAGAAGACTTTCCCACATTCATTACATTCGTAGGGCTTCTCTCCCGAATGGCTTCTGTAATGCACAGTGAGGTTTGACATCCGAGAGAAGACTTTCCCGCACTTGCTACATTCATAGGGTTTCTCTCCCGAGTGGATCCTGTGATGTATCGTTAGATAAGACTTCTGAGAGAAGAACTTCCCACACTCGTAACACTCATAAGGCTTCTCTCCTGTGTGGACTCTCTGGTGTCGGAAGAGAGACGAGTTATGGGAGAAGGTTTTCCCACACTCGTTACACCCATAGGGTTTCTCTTCCGAATGACTCCTATAATGTATGGTGTAGTACGACAGCTCAGAGAACACCTTCCCGCATATGTTACATTCATACGACTTCTCCCCTGTGGGAAGCGGCTGGTGCCCATCGAAAGCTGAGTTTTCAAGGAAGGTTTTCCCACACTCACTACATTCATAGGGCTTCTCTCCTAGATGAGTTGTATGAAGGCTGGTGAGGTGTGAGAGCTTCCCGCACTCATTGCATTCGTGGGGCTTCTCATCTGTGTGTACTTTCCTATGTCTGATAAAGGCTGAGTTGAGGTTGAAGGTTTTTCCGCATTCATTACATTCATAGGGCTTCTCTTCTAAGTGACTCCTGTAATGGATAGTGAGGTATGATACCCGAGAGAAAAACTTCCCACACTCACTGCACTGGTAGGGCTTCTCTCCTGTGTGTGTTCTCTGGTGTGTGATGAGGGTGGATTTCCGGTAGTAGGATTTCCCACATTCATTGCATTTGTAAAGCTTCTCTCCTGTGTGGGTTCTCTGGTGGTCACTAAGAGCTGACTTGCGGGAGAAGGATTTTCCGCATTCACTACATGGATAGGGTCTTTCTCCTGAATGGTTTCTCTGGTGTAGGGTGAGATGTGTCTTTTGGCAGAATGTTTTCCCACACTCATTACATTCATAGGGCTTCTCTCCTGAATGAGTCCTCAGGTGTTGTGTGAGGTGCAACTTTTGACAGAAGGTTTTCCCACACTCATTGCATTTATATGGTTTCTCCTCTAAATGTGATCTCCGATGCACGGTGAGGGTTCCTTTTTGGCTGAAGGATTTCCCACATACATTACATGCATAAGGTTTCTCTCCTGTGTGAGCCCTCTGATGTATAATGAATTTTGACCTTTTGCAGAAGGATTTTCCACACTCGCTGCATTCAAAGGGCTTCAAGTCCATCTGCGATCTCTGGTATATACTAAAATTTGACATCTGGATGAAGTCAGGTCTAGAATCATTCCACTCATAGCACTTCTCCCCCATATAAGTGCTCTTATGAGTAATGAAAACGGCTTCATTGTCTAAGGCTTCTGTGCATCCATTATATTCAAAGGGTTTCTCCAAAATACTAATTTTCTGAATACTTTGTTCATTTGGAGAACAGGCTTCCCCATTTTGATGAAACTCATACAGTTTCTCTCCATACGTTTTCCCACATTCATTACACTCATCTGGTTTCTTTCTTGCATAGCTTCCATCACTAATAATTAATTCTGAAGTAGATTCCAAAGTCTTCCCACATGAGACACAATTATAAGACATTAGATTTGAAGAAGCAAAACTTGTTTCCACGTTATATGTTTTATCAAACACATCTTCTCTCTCCTTGGTCAGGGTTCTGCTGTTGGTAGAAACAGCCTGCCTTGAACATTCGTCTTCATTTTCTTGGATTCTCTCTATTAGGTCACCAACTTTCCAGACTTTTTCTAAAAAAGAATAAAAGTAAACAAATCTTGTGAATCTGAACACACCAAATTATAGGATGAGAGCAGTACTCAAGGGTGTACTGCAGGCTTGACTCTAGCTTTAGGGTCAATCTCCACACATAAAACCAAGTGACCATTTACAAACATCACATCCCACCACCTCACCTGAATGCTGCTGCTGTAGGAATTTGCTATCTACTACCCATGGCTCTTCTCCTTGCTCCAACTTGATGATCACGTTGGGTTTGGTGCTGTCATACCCTGTGAATGAGAAAGAGCCAACATGGACCAGCTGCTGGGTTCTGGGTCCCTAAACAGAAGCAGGAGCTGCAGAATAAAGTGTCTATTTTTGCACTTAATGAAAACTAGAGCTTTTCAATGGAGAAGCAAAGATACAAATTACTCTAACTGGTGCCCAAAAGGAATTAAATGGTTTTATTGATTTCCTCAAAGTCAAGCATGAAGTCCTTAAACTGGAAGCCCCCATAGAGCAGCAACTCAGAAAGCAGTTCTCCTCACCCACGGAGACAAGGTGGCTGTAGTTCTCCAGCATCACGTCCCTGTAGGTCATCTTCTCCTCAGGGTCCAGCTGCTGCCACTCTTCCTGGGTGAAGTCCACGGCCACATCCCTGAATGATACTGGCCCCTGTAATGGCATGATGATGGGAACCGGGTGACATGGACCTGACACACAAGGACAGGAGCTCACCCAGCTCACTGGGAAAGGTAACTGTGAAGAGTGAAAGCCTCATTTGTGTTAATAGATGTTGAGAGGAAAACAAGCCATGTTAGAAACACACTACCTTTGAGTTCTTTAATGTGTCAAAAAACAAAACTTCCGAAAAACTCTCAAACCAAAAGAAATAAAAGAATTCCAACTTTGTGTTTAAAGTATCTGAATTCTCTATCAGAGGATGAAGAAAGACGAAACCCCACTCTGGCTCAAAAAAGCTTACAGCCCATTGGGAGGCACTGGGTCAGTGAACACATGCATTCCACCCTGTCAGTCCTTTCAGTGGCCTCTACGGGCAAGGCCTCTGCCTCCCACCTCTTCATGCTCGTGCAGCCCAGCAGTCAGCCATCCTGGTTCAGTGCTTTCATCCTCTGGCCCCTCTGTTCTCACCAGTTACTTGGAGTCATCTGCTTGGCTAAGTTTTTTACTGCTTTCAAATGCTATCGCAAGCATCTCATTCTGGGAGCAATAAAACGTGTGACCTGAATGACTGCTTGAGGTACTATTAGAGTGACACATACAAGGTGAAGAGTGGTCAACCAAGAGAGAAGGGAACCATTTTAATTGTATGTTGGCAGACAAGGCTTTGCAGGTTCAGCTGAGTTCAGGGGAAATTTTCTGAATCTCGGGAATCCTCTACAACTCACAAGAGGTAGCAAAAGTAGAACCTTTATGCATTGTTAGTGGGAAGGTAAAATGGTGCAGCTACTATGGAAAACAGTATGGTGGCTCCCCCCAAAATGAAAATCAGAATTAACACATAATTCAGCAATCACACCCCCCCCCAAAAAAAGAAAGCAAGGCCTCGAAGAGATACTGTACACCCAAGTTCACAGCAACATTATTTACAAAAGCCAAAAGCATGGGAGGAAAAAGAAAGATTAAAACACACAAATAACTATCCATCGATGGATGAATGGTTAAATAAAATGTGATAATACACACAATGGAATGTGATTCAGTTTGAAAAAGGCAGAAAATTCTGACACATGGTACCACATGGATGACCTTTAAGGACATTATGCTGAGTCAAATAAGTCAGTCACAAAAGGACAAATACTGCATAATTCCACTTAGATGAGCTACTCAAAGTAGTCAAAATCCTAGAAACAGAGAGAAAATGGTGATCACCAGGGGCTTGGGAAGGGGAATGGGGAGTTAGTGTTTAATGGGTAGAGAGTTTCAGTTCTGAAAGATGAGAAACAGATGGAGATGGATAGTGGTGATGACTGCACAACAACATGAATGTTCTTAAGACCACTATCCTGTACACTTAGAAACAGATACCATACTAAATTTTGTTATGTATATTTTCCCACAATAAAAAATGTGGAGGAAAAAAATGCAGTGATGCCTGTCTAAGGACACACCCTCACCCACTCCCTTCCACAGCTCTGCAGCCACCCCCTCCCTGAAGGAAAGAGGAATGAGGTGTGGTCACTGGTTGAGTGTGCTCACAATGTTGTTGCTGTTTAGTTGTTAAGTTGTATCCAGCTCTTTTGGGACCCCATGGACTGTAGCCCACGAGGCTCCAGTGTCCATGGGATTTCCCAGGCAAGAATACTGGAACAGGCTGCCATTTCCTTTCCAGGGGATCTTCATAATCCAGGGATCAAACCTGTGTCTCCTGCACTGGTAGGTGGACTTTACCACTGAGTCATCACTGATTAGAAATTATTTTCTCAAAAGATGAAATTAACATTCTGCTAAGAAACAGAAACTGGAGATACTTACAAATTGAAGACTGGATTGTGGAGTTAAAAAAATATCCTCAAGTAAGAAGCTTGATTATCAAATGGGACATAGAATATATAACTTAGAAAATTTCTCTGAAAACAAGAAATTGGAATGATGAAAGAAAAATCATAGGTATGAAAGCCAGATCCAACATTTTCAGAAAGAGATTATAGAGGATGAACAATGAAAAATCATCAGATATTCCTGAATCAAAGATTATAAAGATAAACAAACAAAATAAAACAAAACATCCTTTAAAGGGGCCATATAATCTGCAAAGAACAACACTGGGGCAAATATAGATCAAGAAATATTCAGATAAAATTTCTAAAATTTTACAATTAGAAAAAAAATCCTAAAGTTATATATATATATATAAAAACAAACACTAGTTACCCTAGTTTAACTCTAACCCACTCCAATATTTCTTGCCTGAAAAATCCCATGGACAGAGGAGCCTGGTGGGCTACTGTCCAAAGGGGCTCAAACAGTTGGAGCTGACTGGGCACACACATAGGAAGTAAAAATCTTCTCGGTTAATTTAGAAGACAAGAAGTGGCAGGGGTTAGAAGACTGAGCAATCCAAAAAAAATAAATAAAATAACAACGAGGACATTTTCTAAGCATATCATCTGGTTTAATATTTGGAAATTCATTAATACAATCTGCCATTGTAATACAGGTAAGAGGAAAAGTGTCATATTTCCAGAGATGCTGAAAAGACCTCTGAAAGTATTCAAATGCATCCTAATTTTTTTTTTAAAAGACCCTCGAGAAAATAGGAATTGACAGATACTTCACTAAGATGAATACATGTATGTGGTGTTGTTATTCAGTTGCTAAGTTGTGTGGGTCTTTTGCAAACCCATAGACTGTAACCCACCAGCTCCTCTGTCCATGGGATTTCCCAGGCAAGAATACTGGAGTGGGTTGCCAATTCCTTCTCCAGGGGATCTTCCCAACTCATGTTGAACCCAAATCTCCTGCATTGGCAGGCAGGTTCTTTACCACTGAGCCATCAGAGAAGCCCTGTGTATATACATACTCATACCCTACCATGCACAGTATGTGTGATACATACACATACAACCACATGTATACACTTTAAGTTTATAAACACATATTTATGCTTCAGTTCTCTGAGTTCTATAGTCAGGATTAATTTAATGGGGAAACAACAGACACATTCCCACTAAGAATACACTAAGATTAGAAACAAGGCAAAACACTCATCATCTCCAATTAGAGAAAACAATTACAGGCCTAACAAAAGGTCAGCAAACGTATTTCTATTAACAGATAATATATTATACCTAGAAAACTCAGAAAATCAACAATGGAACTAAATCAGTAAAAGGAACTGTTAGGTAACAGAATTTACAGTTAACACACATAAAAGCAACAGCTCTCGTTACATAAAAAGGAAAAAGATGTAATTCGTGCATACATGCAGTTTACAATAGCAACAGAAAGATACAAAATCTATACTAGAAAAATTTAAAAACATTCCTTAAAGAGAATGAATGGAATGATTCTCTTTGTTCTTGGACAGGCTGTGAAGCATAAAATGAGATGTGCCTTTACCAAGACACATCACAATCCAATGGCTAAAAACCACTGATAAAGAGAATAAACACAGCAAGAGGAGAAGGGAAAAAAAAGATTTTATATACAGAAGAACAAAGATAAGGATAACATCAGATTTCTGGTGGAAACCATGTAAACAAGAAGACACGGGAGGAACACATTTAAAGTACTGGAGGAAAAAAACAATAGCAACAATGATTCCTTTAAAAGGGAAGGTAAAATAAAGACATTTTCAGACATACAGAAGCTAAAAGAATTCATTATCAACTAGAAGAAATACAAGGCTTCCTGGTAGTTCAGACAGTAAGGTGTCCACCTGCAATGCAGGAGACCTGGATTTGATCCCTGGGTCAGAAAGTTCCCTTCAAGAAAGGAATGGCCACCCACTCCGGCATCGTTGACTGGAGAATTCCATGGACAGAGGATCCCAGTGAGCTACATTCCCTGAGGTCGCCTAGAGTTGGACATGATTGAGCAACTAACAGTATGGTATGGTCTACAAGAGATATTAAAGAAAGCCCCCCACGCAGAAGGAAAATGACAGCAGATAAAAATGTGGATCAAAACAAAGAAGCACCAGAAGTGGGAACTACGCATTTTCTCTCATCACTTAAAACTCTTTTAAAGATAACTAATTAAAAATAACAATGTATTATGGGATTGGTACAACCTGCAAAAATAAAATGCAACAACAGTGTAAAAACCAAGATGGGAGAAATGGAACTACAGCTTCTTATACTCTAAGTAAAATAGTATATAACTTGAATATAAGCTATGAAAAAGTTACATATTATAAACCCTAAAGTATCCAGTAAAATAACAAGTGTTCTAACAACCCAACAAAGGGTATAAAATGGAATCATTAAAAAAGTCAATTTAAAGGGAGGAAGACAAAGACGATGGCATGAACAGAAAATAAAGACACGACACTATAACCTAACTGGTTGTATTAATACTTACATTATATGCAAACAGCCTAAACACCCCAATTAATAGGAATTAATTGTCAAATTGGATAAAAAACAAGGCTCAACTATATGCTGTCTTCAAATGCTGTATTTGGCATATAAAGATGCAAATAGATTAAAAGTTAAAGGATAGAATAAGATATTGCACATTGCATGATTCAAAAGAAAACTGGAGTGGATTTAGAAATATCAGAGATTCCATTTCACAGCATACATTCTTACCAAGATGGGAGGTCACTGAACAATGACAAAGTGGCTAATTAATCAAGAGGACATAACGATCTTAAATGTTTAGGTATCTTTTAATGAAATTCATGAAGCAAAAACTGACAGAATTGCAACGACAAACANAACTGGAGTGGATTTAGAAATATCAGAGATTCCATTTCACAGCATACATTCTTACCAAGATGGGAGGTCACTGAACAATGACAAAGTGGCTAATTAATCAAGAGGACATAACGATCTTAAATGTTTAGGTATCTTTTAATGAAATTCATGAAGCAAAAACTGACAGAATTGCAACGACAAACAGACAAACCACAACCACAGATTTCAACAGCCCTCGCTCATGATCGATGGGAAAACTGACAGCTCAGAAAGGACACAGTATACCTGCACAATACTAACAACTTGATGTGAATGATATTCACAGAACACTCTGAGAGCACAACAGGCACCCTTCTCATGTGCACATGAAATTCTCCAAGAAATGATTTCTCCTTGTAGTCAACACAAATCACATAAGGGATGGATGGTATTTTCCTTTTCCTATAAAATTGATCATATTTGCAGCTGGATTCCAGGAGTCCGAAAGCTTCATACTACCTATACATGTGAACTAAACAGAATCTAGATGCCAATCTGTCCCTGTAACGTGTATTTTACATGACAGTGTCTTTTAGTTATTTCTACCTGCCTATTTTAAAAGTGTGGATCCTTATATACTTCCTTAAAAGCATTACAAAACAAAGTGTGAGTATATATAAACAGACAGGGAAACTCACCTGGGATTCATTCATTTTCTGCTGCTCTTGGAAAAAGCTAGACTGTGAACCAGTGTACCTAGAGAAAGGGAAGAAATTAGTTGAACCCGTGAGTAATCTGGCCTACCTAGGCAGGAACCTCCTGGAAACATTCAAAAGAGGCTAAAGGAGTCCTACAGGAGAAACACACATATGAACCCCTGTAACTCCATCAGGTTACTCTCACTGGTGAATATAAACAATGATTCACTTTTCAAATAGTTTGCCAGCATTAAATAAAAAGTGCAAAAAAAAAAAAAATTCCTTCCTGTGGCATTGTTTAAATACTCCGTTGTCTCTTTAAACTGATTAAAATCAAAGATTGTCTCTTTAAACTGATTAAAATCAAAGATTCCATGGAAATGGAGAATGTGAAGCTCTCAAAAGTGGGATAAATGAGCATCAAGGTATGGCATTACAAATGATCTGACTCAAACTGGTTACCGCTGTAAAGAGGTTGTGTGTGTGTGTGT
>SJYA01012102.1:0-11601 GCA_006410615.1 Neotragus moschatus
GCAAGACCCCAGGGCCAGAAGCCTGGTCCCGTCTCCACGTCTACGCTCGCCTCTAACACAGAGGTCGTTATGCACAATTCCCAGAGTAAGGTTTAAATAAAAACAGTGTGGGCGAGGAGGCTTTACAACCTGGAAGACGGAGGGAGTGAGAGGAGAAATCAAACCACCTTGAGGGTTTCCCTGCCCACTCTGCCTGCAGGGAGGCAGTCCCCCCCCAGGACCCTCCCCTGCTGCCTATCCTCAGATGCTGGCACTTTTAAGGAGCTGCTGACTGCCAGGGGCCTTCCCTTGGCATCTTTAAGACCTATTCATCAGAGAGACAGTGCTTGGTGGCCTGGCCAGGGTGGTGGCAGTGTGATTGGGGGAGTGGATGGAGGGAGGTCCCATGGCGGGTGCTGTGGCTCAGAGTGGGGAGTGAGGCAGAACCTGCCCTTCTGACCTGCACGTGGATGCCTGTGGGGAGCCCAGGGACCACCATATCTCCAGGCCACTCTGCTTTATTTCTGAAGGACACTCCCGGTCATTGCTTCTTTTGGGGGGACTCAGGGTCTTCACTTCTGTTCCCTCCGACCCACCCCGATCTTCTCCGCTTCCCAAATACATTTTTAAGTTCTGGCTGGGTACCCGGCCCTTTCTCTGGAGCTGAGGATACAGCTGGCAGCAACATACACAGCCCCTCTTCCCTGAGCGGGGCTTACGCTCCAGGGGGGAGAAGTGATGGCAAGCAAGGAACAAAGCAAGTCATCTGCTGCCGCGTGTGTTAGAAGATGTGGGGGAGGGTGGGGGCATGGGCAGCCCCCAGGGACAGGGTGAGGCAGCTGAACCTGGGGCCAAAAAATTCTGGGAGGAGGTGGGGGCCATGAAGGCAGGAGGGGCCAGGCTGGCGGGAGGGGGTGAGAGGAGGCTAGGCACACACAGGCCATGGCATTTAAAAACAAAAAAAATTTAAACATGACATTGTAACGCAACTATGCTCCAGTAAAAATTAATAAAGAAATTTAAACAGTTTTATTGAGGCATAATTCTCATACCATTTAATCCACCCATTAAATAGACAATTAAACAGGTTTAATATATTCGATGGTTTTGCAATCACAGTCAATTATAGACCAGTTTCATCATCTCGAAAAGAAACCCATACCGTTTAGCCTTGGTCACCCCCGTTCCGCCGCCCAAGCCCTGAGCAACAGCTCTCCCCGGCTTTCTGTCTCAGCAGGTTTCCCTGTTCTGGACGTTTCTTAGGAGTGGAATCCCTGGGCTGTGGTCTCTCGTGTCCGGCTGAGCATCTTGTCCTGGAGTTTCATCCATGTTGCAGCCAACGTCCACCCTGCTCTTTTTCGTGGCTGAATAGTATTCCACCGTGTGGATGGACCATGTTCGGGTCACCCGTTCATCCCGTGTGGAGGANGGCTTTCTGTCTCAGCAGGTTTCCCTGTTCTGGACGTTTCTTAGGAGTGGAATCCCTGGGCTGTGGCCTCTCGTGTCCGGCTGAGCATCTTGTCCTGGAGTTTCATCCATGTTGCAGCCAATGTCCACCCTGCTCTTCTTCGTGGCTGAATAGTATTCCACCGTGTGGATGGACCATGTTCGGGTCACCCGTTCATCCCGTGTGGAGGAAGGTGGTTTCCACCGCTTGGCTTCTGTGGGAGGTGCTGCTGTGAACACACGTGTACACGTGACCGTATGGGCATGCTCTCACTGGTGGCAACATTTTGGGTGGAGGAGAGTCATGCTCCTGCTCACACCGGAAGTTCTTGGGCAGGTGCATGTTTTCATCACTCTGGGGAAGCAGAAATAGGGAATGGCAGCCCCAGATGGAAAGATGGAAACCCGGTGGCCCCGTGTGGTTGGAGGAGCTCCCCTCTAGCCCCGCAGATGGAACCCCGGTGGCCCCTCGCGGTTGGAGGAGCTCCCCTCTAGCCCCGCAGATGGAACCCCGGTGGCCCCTCGCGGTTGGAGGAGCTCCCCTCTAGCACCGCACTTGCTTGAAGTGTGGGCCCAGGCTCACCTGACCCCACCAAGCATCCCTCCCTCTCCATGATTAACAATGGGACGGTTTCAGAACGGCCAGACATCAGCTTCCCCTAATGTTAACTGTGACTCTCACAATGAGAACAGCCAGTTAAAAAGTTGAGTAACTCACGTACAAAACAAAAGGTGTGTCCTGAGAGATCCATCTCTTTCTCAACCACCAGCCCATCCTCCACTGACCCGCCCAGGCCCTCCTGCCCTCAGCTGGGAAGAGGGCTGGCAGGTAAAACACGGGGTGCCCAGTTAAACGTGAATCCCAGAAAAACAGGGAGCCACTTTTAGTACAAGTACGTCCCAAGTAATGTAGGGGACATATTTGTTACTAAAAAACATGTCACTTAATCTGAGATTCAAATTTTGCTGAAGGTCTTATATATACATACATGTATATATATGTATATGTATGTATATATATATACATTTTTTTGGGCTGCGGAGCTTCCCTGACAGCTCAGTGGTAAGGAATCCACCTGCAATGCAGGAGAGGTGGGTTCGATCCCTGGGTCGGGGAGAGCCCATGGAGAAGGAAATGGCTACTCCTGTGTTCTTCCAGGACAATCTCATGGACAGAGGAGGCTGGCAGTCCATGGGACGGGGTCGCCAAGAGTCAGACATGACTGAAGTCACTGAGCATTTGTGTGTGTGTGTGTGTGTGTTTTTTTTTTTGCTAAAACTGCAACGCTGCCGGAGAAAGCAGTCCACGAGAGAGAGATTCGGCTGGAGGTAAAGCGGGGCTGGGATGGATCATCTACTTCTGGGCTGCAGCTGTGATCTTGATGATTTGTGTTCAGGTTACCTTCTTCCTATCCAGCAAATTGGTTCCACAGGCCTCGTTTTAGTTTCCGTTTGTTTATTCATTTGTTCAACCCAAGACCCCTACTGCGTGCAGGCCATAGTAAAGGCGGAGGCTGGGCACCACGACTGCTCTTCCCAAACTGCTCGGAGAACAGATGAAAGAGGAGCAACCTCCCCGGCGTTCCTTTCACTGTTTTCCTCTAAAACATCAGCCCCATGAGGCTGGGGTCGGTCCTGCGTATCTTGGTCACGGCTGAAGCACCAGTGCCCAGGGCAGGGCCTAGGACGGAGCAGAGCTTTCAGTGAGTATTTGTTAAGTGGAGAACTCTGAAAAATCATGTAAAACTCAGCGTGGCAATGGGGGCAGGTCATTAAATTCGAAGCACCCTTTCTGGGGTAATTTCATTGGAAATACTTGCAGGATAATGGCTTTTTGCTAGATTGCATCTTTCCGTTACTGCCCAGGACAACAGCTCAGTTTTCCCCATTGTTGTATCAGTGAACATTGCTGGGGATTCTGGAATCTCTTGCAAATGTGTATCCTTGGGACCCGGGTAAGCCTTATACCTCTTGGGTTCTCCCTGCCTTTCCTCCCCCTCTCAGGTTTCTTGGTCTCCGTGTGGCCTCTGCCATCGAACTGTGTGCCAGGAACTTGAAGCCAGGCTGTCGCCTCAACTTTGTGAGGTGTGTGTACAGAAAGAGAGGCAGGGTGGGGCGGAGGAGCCAGAGTGACCTTTTGCTGCACGTGTACAGCGTGTGACTGGAAGACGCAGGTGTGTGGTGACTCCCCACGTGTGTGGTGGGTTCTGTGTGCACTGAACGAGGTAATGGGGACCAAGTCCCTGCCCTGTCCCAGCACGTGAGGGCAACGTGAGACTGCCTGATTCTCCTTAACAAGGACTCTACTCCACACCCTTAGCACCCCGCCACCCAGAGCGCTTCCAGCTGGAACCTGGCAACGCAAAAGTCACCTTGAAGTCTGTGTGTGAACACGGGCATGCATGTGCACACTGGTATGTCCCATGCACACGTGTCACACACGTGTGCGCACACATGTTCGAGTGCATGCGTGTGTGCACATGTGGATATGTGAACACATGTGTACTTATGTGCACATACACGTGTACGCCTGTGTCCACTCACGTGCGTGTGCATGTGTATATGTGTGTGTCCGTGCATGTGTGTGTGCACACACATGGGAAGAACTATCTGGGGGAATAAGAACTTGGCAGTGATGCAGCTGAGTGGGATTTTTAGGGGAGTCTCCTGTTTTGGGGTCCCTCCTGCGCCTTCTGCAGACAGCAAGTTTCTGTCCAGACCCACTTCCTTCCATCTGGTCCATGCCTCCTTCCACATCCAGGTCCAGAAACCAGCCCTTCTGGAGATTAAGCTAAAACCAAGAGGTTTCTAGCCAGTATCCAGCCTGCACCCTGGGGAGGACTTTTGTTTGAAAGGGGTGGCTGTTAATGTCTCAGAAAAGTAGTCTTGCTATACCTCCCTTTAGAGGTAAAAACACCATATGGGCACGATCCTCATGACGCCATGCTGGGGAGACGGGGTCATCAACCCCTATTTGTCTGTCCAGTGTCCCTAAGTTTTGGGAACTCCTCCACGCTTCCATCCCAGAGGGGTTTTCAGAGAGGGGCCATGACCTCCCTGCCACAAGCTGGGCACAAGTCCCCAGCAAGCAGGCCAGAGCGCCCTGTGCGCCTGCATGAAATGATTAGCCCAAGGCTGAGTGCACAACTGAGGCAGAGTCCAGCGTCCCTGTCCTAAGGTGTGGCTATTGAGACTCAGAGAGGTTAAGTGACCTGCCTTAAGACACACAGCTGGACCAGAAATGGAGAGGACCCCAAGGCTGCGGCACCTCCAGAGGAAGGGCAGGAGGCTGAATCCTGGGCCCTGAGCAGGGAGGGAGTGACGGTGGAGTTCTGACTCTGACCAGAGAAGGCCCCTGGGGGTGGGAGGTGGGGGAGGCACTGGGACTCCAAAAGACAGCCAGAATGTTCTGACAGAGACAGGAGCAGCCATACTGTTCCCGAGTGGCCGGGAGAGGATGCTGGCCCGCCAGCTGTGGAGGGTCTTGGCTGTGCTGGGGTGGCGGGAACAGAGGCATTGCCTGGAGAGTCTGCTGGAGTGGGGCCGGGACCGTGGCGCCTGCACAGGGAAGCAGCCTGGGGGAGACGGCCCAGCGGGAGAAGGCGTGTGGTGGGCGGCTCTGCCCTGCGTGATGAGGAGGGAGAAGAGACCGGCCATGTGGTGTGGCCACAGCAGGGCTGCTGGGCCAGAGCCAGGACATCCTGGTGGGGTGGGTGTGCACTCTGGCGGGCATGGGAGCATGTGGAGAAGAGCATGTATGTGAATATGTGAGCACGCACATGTGTAATGGTGTGCACATGTGAACACATGCATGTGCACACATGCACACGTGTACACAAGCACACGCATGTAATGTGTACACACACATGAATGCAACGTGTGTATGCATGTGCGCATGTGTATAGTGTGTGCACCGGGGCATGTGCGTGGTGTGTATCTGGGCATATGTGCATAATGTGTGCACACACACACTCGAGCGTGTGTGTGTGGTGTGTGTACCTGTGCATACATGTGCACGTGTGTACATGTGTGTAAAGTGTGTGTAATGTGTGTACACATATATCCAGACATGTTTGTGTGGTTTGTGTGCCTGTGCATATGTGTGCACGTTTGTACATGTGTGTGTAATGTGTGGACACATACACCCAGACATGTTTATGTGGTGTGTGTACCCGTGCATATGTGTGCACGTGTGTACACATGTGTGTAATGCACACACATATCCAGGCATGTGTGATGTGTATTCCTGTGCATACATGTGCGTGTACATACATATGTGCACACACACATCCAGGCACGTGTGGTATGTATCTGTGCATGTGTGTGCACGTGTGCACATGCATCCAGACATGTGGGGGGTGTATCTGCACATGTGTGTGTAATGCGTACACATACACCGAGGTATGTGTGTGTGGTGTGTATCTGCACATGTGTGTGTGTGTGATGCGTATACATACATCCAGGCATGTGTGTGTGGTGTGTGTACCTGCTCATATGTGTTCATGTGCACATGTACATGTGGTGTATATGTACACAGGCGTGTGTGTGCAAGTTGCATGTGACCGTGTGTCCTTTCAGGGCTGGGGCTGTGGGGGTGGCAGAGGTAGAAGCACTGCAGGTGGGGTTGCCAGCAAGGGATGCCGCAGAGGGAAACTGAGGCGGCTTCAGGCAAACAAATGCCCCCGCAGGGTCTTGCCCCTGTTGACTGCGGGGGGCAGGGGAGCACCGCAGGGAGAAAGTCCGGCTCAGATCCTGGCCAAGGCGCTCTGCTTCCCCCACCGGCCCTCACATGTGGTCACACCCCGGCCAGGCAAGAAGGCAGAGCCGCAAAACCGCTGGAGATTGGGTGGCTTCTGAGGCAGAGGTTTTGGCCAACACCAAAGGATTACAGGTGGGAGGAGAAGGGGATGACAGAGGACGAGATGGTTGGATGGCATCACCAACTCAACGGACATGAGTTTGAGTAAACTTCGGGAGTTGGTGATGGACAGGGAGGCCTGGCGTGCTGCAGTCCACGGAGTCGCAAAGAGTCAGACACAACTGAGCAATTGGACTAAAGGATTAAACCTGGGAGAATACTAAGAAAACCACCCAACCCACCTACAGCCACAGTCCTCTAGTCCGAGGCAGCTTTAATGTGTGCACACCGCCTGCACAGGGAAGGGAGTGGACTTGGGAGTCTTTATAAAAGGAAGGATCCAGCCTCAGCTGCAGGCCCACACTGCCACCTTGGGCCCATCCTGCCCAGGCTGCCCCTGCCCGCCCTCCTCTGGGCCTGGGCTGGGTCTGGGTTGGGCACCCAGGACCGGATGCTAGGGAGGGGCCAGTAGCCCCCTGGGGCGGGAGGATGGAGAGGCGGGGTGGGGGACGCATGAGGGTGGCCGGGGATGGGGTGTGGGGGTGTGCAGATGGCCCCACACACCCAGCTTCACAAGGTCACGGGCTGCGGGGGAACCCGCCTGCAGCCTTGGCCTCTTCAGCTCGTTCCTCCCATGGACCAGTGTGGGGTGGCCCTGCTGTGGGGCATACTGTCCGCTCCCCCTGCTCCATCCCTGAGGTCTTCCCAGCTGTCATCTGGGCCACTGCCCGGCCCCCTGCCTGGGCTCCCACCTCCATTCTGAGCCTTCCCACCCCCCTCCACAGTTGGAAGAGGCTGAGTCCCCTATTCCCTTCCCTCTTTACATCAGGCAGAACCCTAGTTTTGTGTTGGGGGGGCGGCGCATCATGTCTGGATAAAATGATCTCTCAGGCTTGGCTGCCATGTGGGTGGCCACATGACCCAGTGCTGACCGTGAGGATGTGAGTGGGACTCCTGGGTGGGGCTTCGGGAACATCTTTTGCTATGTGGATGGCCACGTGACCCAGTGCTGGCCATGAGGATGTGAGTGGGACTCCTGGGTGGGGCTTCGGGGACATCTTCTGTTACTTAGCCTGTTCTCTTCCCTCCTGCCTGGAATGGCGACACGATGCCTGGTGTCCCAGCAGCCATCCTGTGATCACCAGGAGAGAATATATCCCCGGGATCCTAGAGACAGAAAGAGTCTGGGTCCCTGAACAAGTTCTGGGACTTCCCGAGGAGCCCTGGATTGGCGCTTATCTAGCCTGCTTATTATCTAAGAAAGAGTGGTGGGAGAGCGAGCCTTCCAAAGCCTCACAGTGGGGGACACAGCTTGTTTCAAGGAATGGAGATAAGAACACAGTGGAGAGGCCAAGGCAGCGGTTGCCTCCCCACGTCTCCCTGGCTCTTGGCCGGAGGCATTCTGCTCTTCTCTGGCCCTGCCGGCCCTGATGGAGGATCCCAGGGTGAACTCAGGAGAGACCAGCCTCCCCCGCCCCCGTCCCCAGCCTCCACCTCCAACTTCAGCTCCTCTGTGCCCTTGAGGGCCCCCTCGCCTCCACAGTGACCCCGAAGCCCCTCTCTGATGCCTGTCTTCTGCCGCAGCTGGAGGGGCCAAGCGTTTGCCACCCCTGCTGCTGCCCAGGCCTGCTGGGGTCTCGGTCCCCAGGCAGAGGCTCCTGGGCTCAGGACTCGGCAGCCACACAGAGATGGGGCTTTAGGCGTTTGTCATGCGGCAGGCGCATGCCCAGGCTCCTGGGGCCTCAGGCGGCCAAGGGGCTCCTACAGCCCAGGGGCCGGGCCCAAGCAGGTGGGGTGATGATTTGCCACGTCTCTCCAGATGGCATGGCTGTTCAGACACCTGATGAGCGAAATGCCGTGCCCAGCACCGCCTCCTAGGCAGCCGGCCTGTGTGTCTCCTTCCCACATGCGGACAGGGTTGTCCCAATTCTCCAGGTTTGGAGGGCTGCTCCAGCAGCCACGGGTGTGTGTGCACAGGTGAGTGCTCCACCGACGAGGCTGGGCTGGTCAGGCCCCGCCCCGGCCACCCGTCCCGTCCTCTCCCCCGGCTGCACCCTGGGCCCCAGGACCTGTCCTCCCGGACGCTGGGGCAGTCTTCACCGCTCTGGACCCCGGGGCAGCCCTTGTGCTCCCCCCTGAGTTTGCTATTGGGTCTTGGCTGCTCCTCCGGAATCGACCCTGAGAGCAATCAGCCCTTTCCCGGGACGCATGCGCTACATCTTGGAGTCCCAGGCTGGACCCCCGGGGAAGCTGACCCGAGGTGGCACACTGATGAGCTGGGGCTGTATCTGGGGTGCCTTTGGGAACCAAGCCCCAGGAAAGGGAGAGGAGGGAAGCAGGATTCGGCAGAAGTTGTTCAGCAGAGCCCAGGCCCAGGGCAGCCCCGTTCAGCCTGGCAGAGGGCTCTAGGGCTCGAAGGCCCTTTCGAGCTGAGAAGCGTCAGGTCCTTCTGCTGCAGCCTGGACTGTCCTTGAATGTGTGGGCTGTCCTGCAGGATCGTGGCCTCGGGTGCAGAGGCCTGTCTTGAGCACGGGTGGGGATTGAAGGCCGGCCACCTCTGCCCTTGTTGGGGAGTCTAGGGGGTCAGTCCCCCCATGTGGTTTTTGAAACCTCACCCCCTGGTGAAAGTGGAAAGTCCAACCCCCAACACCCCACCGCCGATGCCCTTCCAAGGGCCCATCCTCCTCCCCGGAGGGTCCCCAGGGCCTGTGGGCACCAGGGGGGATGGTCAGTGTCCGGTGCAGCCCCAGCCCTTCCTGGGGGCTCTGACTATGCAAAGGGGGCTGCTGTTAGGAGCCGCTGAATGAAATCCTGGCCAAAGCAGACTTTGATGGCCAGAGGTGGACGCGATGAGAAACAAAATGGAGACTGTGGGCTTGGCTGAATGGGAAAGGAAGGAGGGGCTGTTCGGGCAGACCCATCACGGTTGGAAGGCTGGAGACGATGCAATGCGGCGGAGGAGGTTTTGCCTGATGGTCCTCGGCTGTGCTGTGTGGGTCGAGGGGGTGGAGGGCAAGGCTCAGATGTTGGCGCGTGCTGGTGTCTCGAGACATGTGTAAGCTGAGACTAGAGCCGGCCTGTCTATGAGGAGGGGTGGAGGAGGCCGTGCCTGCCGCCTACCTTCACCAGCTCAGGCCTCCAGGGGTGAAGGGATCAGTGCTTTCCCACCCCGACTGAAGGTGAAGCTCGACATGGGGCGGGCACAGGCACAGAGGAAACGGGCCGGGTGCCCCAGTCCTCCTGCTAGCAGGGACCCTTGAAAGAGTCTCCCGGTAATAATCGGCTGAAGGCAGTCTTTCTCTCCAGAGTATGGTGTCTTGAATGACCTTAGGACAAATACGCCTGGGCTGAGGCCGGGGCTATGGACACAGCACAGGGTGGACACACTCAGATGTTCAGTCTTTGAGCCTAGGCATGGCTCTGGACGTGTGCACGTGGCGTGGACTGGGAACTACCTAGGTTTTGAGGGAACTAGGTAACTAAAGCAGCCTGGGCCTGTCTGGGCTCATGGCTGTTGAACCCCTCAGACCGTCCCCGGGCTCCCCAAGTGGCACCAGAAAGGCAGGCCATGGAGGGGTCGGCCCCTGGAGAGATGGCCTTCTCCCCAGTGCTCATCTCAGGTGGCCGTGGAGACCCGTGGCCCAGCAGACTCGTCTCCACGGAGCACTGAGCCGGGGCCATGGGGACACTGGGCAACAGAATGTCTCCCAGAGCAGAACAGGGGTGGCCATTTGCTCTCTAAGGCAGAATCACTGCTCAGGCTTGACGGTTGCCAGGGAGTGCACGGGTTTCCTGTTTTGCAGTGGTCCAGGCAGGCTGTGATCGTGATGGGCACGGCCCGCGTGCCCTGACCACACCATTCTCTAGAGCAGCTTCCCTACAGAGTCCGTGTTCTTCCCTGCCTTGGCTCCTTGTCTGTGGTTACTCCATCAGCTGAGAGAGACTTCCAGCTTTCTCTTCCCACTTACCCTTCAAGGCTCAGTCCACATGTTACTTCCTCCCGGAAGCCTTCTCTAACTGCTCACGGCTTCCTTTAAGCTCACCTGCATTTACTTCCAAAAGGGGCTTCCCTGGTGGTTCAGATGGTAAAGAATCTGACTGCCATGCGAGAGACCTGGGTTCAATCCCTGGGTCAAGAAGATCCCCTGGAGAAGGGCATGGCTACCCACTCCAGTATTTTTGCCTGGAGAATCCCATGGACAGAGGAGCCTTCCAGACAAGCACTGATGGTACCATGTCATCATGTATCAGTCAGTTATTTCCCCAGTCATGCTACATAACAAATTATCCCCCAGATTAGATGGCTTATTACAGGAAGTACTTATTTTCTTACTCNTTGCCTGGAGAATCCCATGGACAGAGGAGCCTTCCAGACAAGCACTGATGGTACCATGTCATCATGTATCAGTCAGTTATTTCCCCAGTCATGCTACATAACAAATTATCCCCCAGATTAGATGGCTTATTACAGGAAGTACTTATTTTCTTACTCATGGGTCTGCAGGATGGCGGCAGCACATCTGGCCAAGGCTGTGGGTCAGCAGGGCTTGGCTCCCAGCCTTGGGTTGGTTTCAGGTTTCTTCCAGTTGTCACTCTGGGAGCCAGGCTCATGGCGGAGCTCCAGAGCACAGGAGGCCAAGTTTCACAAGGCAGGTGCATTGAAAGCCTGTTTGCATCACGTACTCTAACACGCCACGGCCTCAAACCAGAGCTGGTGAGGCAGAGGGGTGCCCTCCACACACGCTGCGTGGGTATATACTGTGCGCGTCTCGTTGCCTGCGTCTGAGTCTCCTGTGGTCCCAGCCCCCGTCAAGAGCAGGTGCCCAGAGTCTTGGAAGAGCTGGCCTCGCCCCTGAGGCCACCCACTGGCCCCTGTTGCCCCTCACCGGCTGCTGAGTCTGTCCATACAAGCCCTCCTTCTGCTGGGGATGTCTTCAGTTAACCAGTGTCTCATCCTACAGCTCTGTTGTTCCTTGTGATCAAGGAAGTACATTTGTTCTCCTGATGGGGAAGGAGTCACAGAGGCTGAATTCTGTCTTCTGATACAGGGGAGCATCACGCACCCAGGAGGTGCTTTCTGAGTGTTGGCCAGCCAGAAGGCAGACTGGAATTTGGGATGTCGTCAGCTCAAGCAGGCTGCTGGGCGGGCGTGAGCAGCGCCACCCCAGTGGGGTTTGCGTGTAGTGGGTGCTCAGAGGGTGTACCTTTCTTTCCCTCTGTTGTGCCCCAGCCCCCCGCCCCCCCCAGCTCTGGATCAGAGCCCCTCACAGGCCTCCTTCCTGCCTTCTCCTTCTCTGCGCCCACCCTGTCTGTTCACC
>SJYA01012103.1:0-12057 GCA_006410615.1 Neotragus moschatus
TATTTCTTTGCACTGATTGCTGAAGAAGGCTTTCTTATCTCTCCTTGCTATTCTTTGGAACTCTGCGTTCAGGTGCTTATATTTTCCCTTTTCTCCTTTGCTTTTCGCCTCTCTTCTTTTCACAGCTATTTGTTATTAGCTAAGTCCAAATTCGTATAGTAGACAGGAATGTAGAGTCATAATGTACTCACTGCAACTCAGATATGTCTGTGCATACATACACACATACAGAAAATACACACACACAGAGAAACATGACATTTCTTTAGTTGGCTCCATCATGTTCTGGTGCTGTTTTCCTTGTGGCTCGGACAGCAAAGAATCTTCCTGTAATGCAGGAGACCTGGGTTCGATCCTTGGGTCAGGAAGATCCCCTGAAGAAGGGAATGGCTACCCACTCCAATATTCTTGCCTGGGAAATCCCATGGACAGAGTAGCCTGGTGGACTACAGTCCATGGGGGTCACAAGAGTCACAACTTGTGCAAACTGCAAGAGTCACAACTAAGCATGCACACACACTCAGCAGCAAGAAAGGGGCTCAAGTTTTCTGGTGAGTAACACCATTGACTCTCTTGAGTCTACAGCTGGGCTCATCACTTCTGGTTTGAGGACCTGGCCTCTCTCCTGCCACATCCACCAAGTGCAACACTGGAGCCTTGGAGTGGACACTGCCCAACAGTGATAACCACCATCGGGTCATCCTCCCCACTGACTGGACATCCACTTTGATGCTTGATGACACAGCTGGGACACTCTTGAGACTTGAAGTCCTCCTTCCATCACCCACTTTAAGTGGTTCCCTTGAGCTATCTTGAGGTCCTAAGACCCCAAAGGGCTTGTTTCATAGACATCTTTCTTTTCATCTGATCGTTCAGTATCAGATAACTTTTGCTTGTTCTCTGGTGTCACAAAGGAAATGCTGGGTAGCAATTATGTCTCATACAGGCCCGGGATGCCAAGAGAAGGATAAAGGCAGAAAGAAGAGGGGAGAAAAGACAGGAAGTTTCACCAGGAAGAACTGTAAGACATAAGTCTGATTTTAATAGGATTGAAAGGAGGAAGTTATAAATAGGATGGGGCCACATTATAAACAGTCCTGTAGGCCTTGCTAAGGATTTTAGAATTTATCCCACATGCCATGATTTTCATCAAGAAGGTAAAGAGTACAGAAAGTATCCACCCACAGAGGCACAAGGGAAAATGAAGCTCAGGAGTGGAAGCTATAGCGTATTACTGGAGAGATCAGAGACCAGAGGCTGAAGTGACAAGGACAGGGAGAGCCTCTGCTCCAGGACAGGGCCATCAGCTTTTCTCAACATTGCATCATCACTACCTGAACCAGAGTAAATAATTAAAAAAAAAAAAAACTTTTCTTATATAAATGTAATGAATAAATAATGGAAGTAACAAAATTTCATCAACAGTCCTAAAGAGATGGCTCTTCTAGGACTTCCCTGGCGGATGGGAATCCACCTGGCAATGCAGGGGACACAGGTTCAATCCCTGGTCCGGGAAGATCCCACACGCTGCACAGTGATTAAACCCATGCACCACAACCACTGAGCCCATAAGCTGCAACCACTGAGCCTGTGAGCTGCAACTACTGAGCATGAAATCTACAACTACTGAAGCCTGTGTGACTGCAGCCCATGCTCTGCAACAAGAGAAGCCATCAGTGCTCATGTACCACAAAGAAGAGTAGACCTGCTCACCTCTGTCCTGCAGAGAAAGCCCTCATACAGGAACAAAGACCCAGTGCAGCCAATAAATAAATAAATCTTTAAAAAGAGAGAGAGAGATGGCTTTTTCAAGCTTTCCATAGAGGCAAGGCTCCAGATTCAGAGAAATGGTGAGCTTTAGGGGAATGTGAATATACTCAGACATCTGTTTAAAACTTACATCCTTCCTAGGATAAAAAAGTAACATCCTGCCATATTTCAGGGTTCTTGAACAAGGAGCTGAATGGCTGCAGCACTCAGGACAGGAGGTTTTATCCTGCTTATAGTTTAAGTCTATTGGGAGACCCTGCAGATCATTTGCTCTCAGTCAGCGGGTGTAACGCATAACCAGCTAAAACCACTTCAGAATACAGCTGCCTTGCTCAGAAATGGCAGTGGCAACAAGCAGAGCTTTCCAGAACAAGAGCATGCAGAGAAGTCTGTCTACTGGCCATTAAGTCATGGCACCCTTAGTTTCATTTGCTTTCATGCCCAGGAATCCCAGATTGAAACAACCTCATGAAGCACTTCAGTTATTTTAGTAACAAAATGCACATCTAAACCTATTCTGATGCTTAATCATTAAATTTCAAACTTTAAAAACACCTAGCAAAAACATATGTTGAACCTGTGTCATCCGATAATCACTGAAATGTCTGAGTCATGATAGTGAAGACTTACATTATAAACTCTCCCCCAAAGTATGCAGAACTCTTCCTGCAACCAGGCATCTGGTATTTTGTATACATAATTTCTTTGTCCTGACAGCTTGCATAATAGCTACTGTTAACTCCATTTTACAAGTAAAGAAGACAAGGAAACAGCCTCAGAAAGCTTCAAAAACCTATCCAAATTCATTCTTTTACAAATCTGGGAAAATTCTATCTCACTCCAAAACATCCATGGCCCACCTGTAGCAGTCTCTAAGAAAAACCCCAGGGTCACTGTTTTGGCAGGTCCTCTCTTTTGGAGAAGTCTTTAAATGGCCCTACCATGTTAATTGTTATGATCACTGTTTTTTTGCTCTGAGCACCTAGGCCAACTGTTCTGTTACACAGATGTGAAGATGAAAGGGCTTCAGAAATAAGAGATGCATAGAGGAATAGAATTGGAATGTGGCTTCTTTTTCTTGTGGCAGGAAAGCAAGAATAGGGGGATGCAATACTGCACCTGAGTACTTTTATTTTAATGATTCAGCAGACTTCTGGTATTCTCTTCTCAGACCTGAATGTCTGGTTCAGGTATCAAATGTTGAATTCTTGTTGTTTCTGTCTTATCAGATCAAAGTGATTCACAAATACAGGTCAACCTTCTACAAGCTCTTTCAAGTTGTTGCTTTCTTTTTTAAAGAAAAAAATACTGACTTGAAAAGTTACAAATAAAATACGATTAAAGAAAGAGAAACAAGCTAATGAGCACAAAAAAGTCACTCTTTCCAGAGCTGTTTTAAACTCACTAAATGTTCTCTGCTGAGTTGAACTCCCTACAAAAGCTTTAAATATGTGTGGGCCAAAGGGCCACCAAATAAAATATACTAAGGGTCCTTTTGTTACTGAATCAAGTTTGTTTTGCCCTACACTCAGCAAGCCAAAACTCAGAGACCCTGAGGTTTGCAACAAAGAGAGGAGAGAGGCATTATTTGAAAAACACAGGATCATAGGTATCAATAGAATGTGAATAGTTATTTAGAGAAGAAAACGTTTTTTAAAAATAAAAGTTTTGTGGGCAAATATACTGGAAAATGGAGAAAGCAATGGCAATCCACTCCAGTACTCTTGCCTGGAAAATCCCATGGACGGAGGAGCCTGGTAGGCTGCAGTCCATGGGGTCGCTACAAGTCAGACACAACTGAGCGACTTCACTTTCACTTTTCACTTTCATGCATTGGAGAAGGAAATGGCAACCACTCCAGTGTTCTTGCCTGGAAAATCCCAGGGACAGGGGAGCCTGGTGGGCTGCCATCTCCTGGGTCGCACAGAGTCGGACACGACTGGAGTGACTTAGCAGCAGCAGTATACCTGGAAAATGCTGTTACAAAACCAAGTTCATTTTGCCCATCATGCAGCAAGCCCAAATGCTGAGATGTGGACGTCTACAGTAAAGAGAGTTTATTTTGCAAGGCAGAGAAGCGAGGAGGCAGAAAAACAAGTCTTAGATCTGGCTCCCCCAAGGCAAGGGGCAGTCTGAGGTGGTGGGGGTGTAGGAGACATGGGGTAAGGAGATTGGAAAAAGGTGCTGTAAAGCTCACTGGATAAAGAATCTGCCTGCAATGCAGGGGGGAACTGGGTTCAATTCTTAGGTTGGGAAGAGCCCCTGGAGAAGGAAATGGCAACCCACTCCAGTATTCTTGCCTGGAGAATCCCATGAAAAGGAGCCTGCCAGGCTACAATCCCCGGGGTCGTAAGATTTGGACACGACTCAGCAACTAAACCAGGAGAAGGCAATGGCAACCCACTCCAGTATTCTTGCCTGGAAAATCCCATGGACGGAGGAAACTGGTAGGCTGCAGTCCACGGGGTTTGGAAGAGTTGGACAGGACTGAGTGACTTCACTTTCACTTTTCACTTTCACGCATTGGAGAAGGAAATGGCAACCCACTCTAGTGCTCTTGCCTGGAGAATCCCAGGGACGGGGGAGCCTGGTGGGCTACCGTCTATGGGGTCGCACAGAAGTTGGACACAACTGAAGTGACTTAGCAGCAGCAGCAGAGACTAAACCACCATCAAACAGCAATTGCTGTTCTGCTCAGGTGTTACTAAGCTCTAGACCTCTTGAAAACATGAATGCACTTAGCATGTTCTGACAGCGGAGTTTTCAGCCCTCTGATGTCAAAAGTCACCAAGTGGACATTCGTGCATACCCAGTTGGAGCGTCAGCTGTCCTATACAGTCTTAACCAGCTCAGCTCAAAGATGAGAAACAGATGACTCCAATTCCTGGAAAACAACTTGATTACATGCAGTTTGGAGGACATGTAAGACTTTTATCTTAACAATTAAAATAACCTTGATTAGTGAAGGCAGTGGGAGTATCCTTGCCTGGAGAATCCCATGGACACAGAAGCCTGGTAGGCTACAGTCCACAGGGTCGCAAAGAGTCGGACACGACTGAGCGACTTCACTCACTCTCACTCACCCACGGTAAGGGCTTCCCAGGAGCCGCAGTGGTAAAGACTCCCCCTGCCAAGCAGGAGACCCAGCTTAGACCTCTGGATCGGGAAGATCCCCTGGAGGAGGAAATGGAAACCTATTCCAGTATTCTTGCTTGGAAAATGCCATGGACAGAGGAGTCTAGTGGGTTACAGTCCATGGGGTTGCAAAGAGTCAGACACGACGGAGGGACTGACCACACACACACACACTACCCACGGTGATCCTTACACTACCTTTATAACGTGTTAGTGTGCTAATCACTCAGTCGTGTCTGACTCTTTGCGACCCCATGGAGTGTAGCCTGCCAGGCTCCTCAGTCCACGGGATTTTCCAGGCAAGAATACTGGAGTGGGTTGCCATTTCCTACTCCAGGGGTATCTTCCCGACCCAAGAATCAAACCCAGGTCTCCTCTATTGCAGGCAGATTCTTTACTCTCTGAGCCATGGAGGAAGCTCATCTTTATAAAATCTGAATACCATTATCTTGGAGCATTCCTATCTTAGAGACCATATGTATCCAAACACTCAGGGAAACAAAACAGAAAACTAAAAAACCTGGCTGGATGGATAATTTACTGGAGAGTGTCAAGGATAGACCAGAGAGCTTGATGCGACTCTGACTGGGATAGCAACTAACATCCATCAAGAGCCAAAATGCTCGCTCTCTCTCCCTGCTCCTCTCCCTCTCTCCTTTCTGTTTCTTTCTCACAGGGCAAAACAGAGGCATCACAGGCCTGACTTAAGTTCAAGAATCCCTTAGACGCCCTAAATTTCCCAAACTCCATTTCGAAAGACTGGAAAGAAGGCATCTGATTGGCCGGGGCCTGGTCCAATCATCTGTAGGTGAGTGGGCAGGGCCAGAACCCGCGTCTCTGAGAAAGAGCGTGTTGGTTCCATCCCTCCAGAGAGCCTGAGGGGGCCTTTCCTCCCCCCCACCAGGCAGAGTACATCAAGTTAATTTCCTTAGAAAGTGTATTCCGTTTATGGTAGTAGTGAAAGTCACTCAGTCATGTCAGACTTTTTGCAACCACATGGACTGTAGGCTGCCAGGCTCCTCTGTCTATGGGATTCTCCAGGTAATACTGGAGTGGGTAGCCATTTCCTCTCCAGGGGATCTCAAGTCTCCTGCATTGCAGGCAGATTCTTTACTGACTGAGCTGTGAGGGAAGCCCTCCGTTTATGGTATGCTATAATTCATTTCCAGTGTGTGGACTAGTTTTCTTGTCATATAAACAGTAACCACTACACAGCAGAAGGATTCATTTTGACACAGTTCTTCAAAAGATACGCAGAATTCTTTAACTCACTCCCACCACCACCACCCATCTACCGTTCTCGCTTCCCTTCCCGTCTGTCACGTCCCCTGCAGCCTAACATCACAGATATCTGTAAACACAAAGAACATATCATTGGCCTGATAGCAAAGAGGGTAATAATACCTCCCTCTAGCTTTCTTTAAAAGGATGCTGTTGACAATGAAGGCACTATTGTTTACTGAGGTGGCACTTTGAGTTTCCCAGAAGATAGTCACTGTATAAATACAAGGTATTATTACTATTATTACCATGTTTAACATGTGGTTAATAGTGGGGAAAGTTCTTTACAATCTTAGCTGTAAACTATAGCTATAAATTCTTCTCTTCTTTAAAGCTCTTCCAGAGGCTCTGAACAATGATACTACAGTAACAATTCAAGTACATCACTGTTCTTAATGAACAGCACTCTTGATTAACGGCACTTGTTCAACATCACACTGACAGAAGTATGAAGTGGTTAAAAAAAATGGAGTTTCTGCCTACCGTGATATTTTTCGCTATTAAAAAAAAAAAAGGCATCATCAGCACTGAGTTCTTTTTCCAAGCTGAACTTTTTTTTTTTTTTTTTTACTACCTTTTTGTCTATTCAACTGCAGTTGTATTTCTCATTCGACAAGTACTGTGGTTTTGTCTCACACTGGTGCTTGCTATCAGTGTTATCACTCAAGAGATCTGCCGTTGGACCTGCTAAGCATCTCACAATCAGCGAGCTGGCTGCTACCCTAGCTAGAGACCTCTACCCAGGGTGGAAGAGGAGAGTGGAGAAAGGAAGGGGGTGGGGGCAAGCACTGCTGACAGGCACACACTGGTCACAGCTGACAAGGAACAGCCAGATGCTGGGAATATCTATCACGGAGCCATTGGTGAATTGTAGGTGACTGGAGGCATACTTCACGCTGCTGTATCAGAGTTTATGTATTTTACTAACCTTATTTCATTGGGTTGAAGCTATACAGTTTTATGAGCCCCCCAATCCTCTACTAGTTGGAAATAAATTCCTCCTCAGCTATATATCAGAGGATGACATTGGCTGTTGGCCCATCGCTCTGGGCAAATGCTTTGCCTGTATTTCTTCTTTTTCTTTGAGCCTGGGGGTAGGGTGCAGGGGTGCGGAGGTTGGGAGTGTTTCTGCATGACATTCGGGAAGGAAAAAGCCTGTAGTTCAAGGTGAGGGAGGCGGTGTGCAACCCAGACGCCAGCTTTAGCCTCTTGTCCCATTCCTGGCTTGCAAATTGTTCAGTCTGCTGGCGATTTGAATGGTTAGCACGATTGTCAGCTATCTCTGCACTCCAGCTTTTCTCTCTCCTGGCAGGAACATCTGGGACCCAGACTTTACAAACAGTAATAATAACCCTACTTTAGCTTTCACATTTTTGCAGTTGTTATTATGTCATCATGGTAAATGACCATAATTGACCCCCACAATGAAATGTTGCCAACATTCATATGAATAGCAACTGCAATCGTGCAGGCTAGCAGGCATGTGCTTTGCAAATAAAAATTTTGCTGAATGGTCGAAATCTCAGGTTCGTTTGGGGACCTAAGTATTTCTGAGTTATAATAGGAAATGATTTGTTTCTGAAACTGAAGAGTGCTGCATACAGAAACCTAAATGGGAGGTCAGGCCTAAGTTAAGTATTAAAGGGAGATTTCCAGAATTTTCAGGAGCCCTGTCTTTGCGGTCTGATTTAGACACAGAGTGATGAGTCAGGAGGCATGGAGATCTTGTAATTCTATTTCTCTTTCTAAAGGGCACACACAAATTACACACACACTCTCACACTCAGGCAAATTTAATCATCTCTACCATTCCAGAGTTAGCATACCTTTTCTGACCTTCTCCAGAACTGGACGCAATAAGGATATAACAAAATAGTGAAGAAAGAAATGACAATGCCAAGACACATATCAATTATCAGACAATAACTGTGCATTTCAATATTGTGCTCGGGATGCTATTCCAGTTAAGTTTGTCTTGACAATTTTCAGTCAATCTGATTGGGAAATCAAGGTCACTTCAAGATGTTTGTTTCAATAAATGAATGAAATCTATCCTATTTCTAAGAAGCCTAGTTTATCACAGAATGTCTATGTTTTATTGGGCTTTTTTCTCAAACTGGGCATGACACCCTAAAATAAAACACAACCTAACACAGAAAGCAGGGCCCTTGAAATTAACTTCATGTAGATGAAATCTAAAGAAACTTTGCTGGTTTTCATTTTCATCCAGTTAAAATTACACAGGATTTTGAAACCTGCCCCAACAACTTCTCTTAAGTCCTCCTCATGTTCCAGAAGCAAACTTCACCCCAGTCCTGCTCCTTTACCTAAATGAGAATACCTTTAGGGAGAACAACCAGCCACCTCACATCATTTTTGCAATAGAAATTAAGAAAGATCATGAACTTTTCCTCATTATCAGATAGTAGAAATTATTCAACTATTCCTGAGATTACCAAATTACAGGGAACTTCAGAAAGAACTTTATCTGGACCATTTCTAGCATTGTAGGTCAATGGTTTACAATAGTAAGCTTCCTGTGATTTCCTACAGCAGGAAGAGTTATCCCACAGGATAACCTAAGATCACCACTGGAAAGAATACAGTTGCCTTCAGACCAATTCCACGTTTTAAAAGATTCTATATCCTGGTTCCCCTATCAACTAGTGGTTTCATTTGATCAGTGGCCCCCCAAAAGTGGCCGGAGCCCCGTGGTGTCCCCACCTCCTCCCTACCCCTCACGACAAGCAAATTTTCTCCCTTCCTCCTGTCTCTCAACTCATCAAAATGTCCCCATCGGGTAGCGCCCTCAGCGGTCCCGCAATCTTTTTGCTGCAAGAGTGCATGGATGGAACAGACTCAGCGACGCCCCTGGCTCCGGCTTGGACCCGCCTCCAGCCTTTTTGCCACCTACCTATCTCTGGGCTTCTATCTTTAATGGCGATGATGGGCCACTTTTTCCATGACTTGGTGGAGGGGAAGTGCCAGGGCGGCTAGCATCTTTTGAAAATGCAGGACAAGCAGAAGCTGTCTCAAGACGAGTGTGGAAACACCCAGGACGCTCTAGAAGCTGCCGTTCTCATGGAGAAGACCCTGAACCAGGCCGTTTTGGATCTGCCCGGCCTGACTTCCGCCCGTCAGGCCCCCACCGCGGTGACTTCCTGGAAAGCCCGCAGGGAAGTGCACCAAGATGGCGACCACCTGACCAACCTCCGCAGGCTGGCTGGTCCCCAGGCCCAGCTGGGCGGGTATCGCTTTGAAAGGCTCCCTCTCAAGCATCAGCTAGGAGCCTCTGGGGCCCAGGGACCTTTGAGGAGAGCCCCCTAATGTTAGGGCTTCTGCCTAAATCCCCTCTCTGCAGTCATTAGGCAACTTTTAACACCCTGGAATCCTCTCCTAAGCTTTGAACGAAACTGAAACAATAAAGCACTTGCAGAAAAAGGAAAAAACAGAAAAACATGTCCCCATTACACTAGTATGGCAAGGCTAGATATTACCAGAAAACTTATTTACCAAAAAACTTATTACCAGAAAGCTTTTATTCACTGGACTGTGAAAAGCTGTAAGTCTCCTAATGAATAATTTCAAGTTTAAAAGGAGATTATTAACTCAAATGAATCTCTTATTTTTTCGATGGATAGAGATATTTGTTCAGGGAAAACTCATCTACAGGACTCCCCCAGGTCTGCTTTGGCATGCTGAACATCAGCAACTTGATATCCTATTTTTGAAAAGTTCCCCGAGTTGGATTTGTATTTCAATGTTGAAATTCAGACATGTTAACCTTCTTAGTTTTATTCCAAGGTGAGTTAAGTAGAAGGAAATAGCAACCCACTCCAGTATTCTTGCCTCGAGAATCCCGTGGAGAGAGGAGCCTGGTGGGCTGCTGTCCATAGCGTCACACAGAGTCAACACAACTGAAGCGACTTAGCATGCATGTATGCATTGGAGAAGGAAATGGCAACCCACTCCAGTATTCTTGCCTGGAGAATCCCAGGGACAGAGGAGCCTGGAGGGCTGCCATCTGTGTGGTCGCACAGAGTTGGACACGAATGAAGCGACTTAGCAGCAGCAGCAAGGTGAGTTAAAAGCAAACAGAATAATGACAGAGGTACATAACTTTTCTTAATTGCATTTGTTTGACTCTTTCTCTTTCTTCTTTTACCAGAACAGAAGGGAACTAATTAAGAGAATGGCCAAAGAGCAAATAATCACTGCCTGATTGGAGGCTGGCTGGCTGTTGACCAAGCAAGTGCTGGATCGTCTCTAACTGGACTTATCAGTTACTGTGGGCAATAGCGGTGCTCCTCTTGGAATCTTCAAATGGAGAAAGTGTGTGAAATTTGCTCTTGTTCTGTTGAATTTTCTGAAGCTTGTGTATTCCGTTATTAACTCAGTGTAGTGTTGGTTTGACCAGGGGCAGTATTAGCCACAAGCCTGGCCTACCAGCCTCTGTGGTCACCTCTCATTCTGGTGGGTAGAAATCTTCTCTTTCTTCCCAGTTGGCCATGGATGTCCTGCCCACTTTCTCTGTGTTCTGAGTCTCCTTCCCTAACCCGGGACTCTTACTTAATAGCTAGGTCACTGCTTAAGTCAAATATGCAAAGAAAGAAAAAAAGCTTATTATGTGTTTGGAAGATACTGATTAATCCAAATAGCTATTGTATTTTTTAAATGTGTAATTATTTTCTATACTCGAGTTAATCTTATTTCTTGAACACCCACCTATGACTTATATGTGTGAGAAATAGTATCTCTTACTATCTTACAGTTTAACATCTTTCATTTCAAGATAGTCTATTTGGGGGTACATGCTTAGTCTTTCATAGTTCTCCTTTTACCCCTTAATTACCCCAGTATAGCACTAGGGTATATAGAAGGTTATAGTCCTTTGTGGGGGAGAAAATAATAGACTTGCAGTGATAGTCTCATGTGTGGTACTCTGGATCTTGGAAGAATTTGGATAAAAGTGGCTAAATCTCCTGATACATCTTGTTCTGTGACTGATATTCATGGTTTTATCAACTTGCTTCTAGTCTCAAACACCCTATATTTTGTAACTTCTATGCGCTACACCTCTGCCTGGTTCAGTGATAACACTGTGGATACATCTGGATCATTTGCATAAGATGCACAGCCATGGGGAACCTGAAGTATTATCTCATGTTGATTTCAATAAGCATGTCTTCTACTATGCTTGTGGTTGAAAATGGTTCTAGGATAAATGTTTGGTTTCTCCGAAGGCTTGTATCATTCTCTTGGCCAGTTCTAAGAAAATAGGCCACTACTCAGATACACTGATTCCTTCACTTATCTCTGGATGTTTCTACCTCCCCACCTTCACCAAGTCTGGCCTGGAGTGGGAACTCTGGATGCACATGTCTGGCTGCATACTTGAACTTCTCGCTCTCATAGCCTTTCCAATTCCCCAAGGGCTGGGTTCTCACCCTGTAGTAGGATCTTCCTTTGTATTACATTCATGACACCTGATAAAAGCGGGAGCTCAGTGAACTCAGAAAATCTTTTTTTTTTCCCCTTCCAAGACTTTTCTGGCTTTTAAGATGCTTTCAAACCAGACACTCAAAAGTTCTAGGATGGTAGAGAAAAACTGAATGTTAGCTCTTTGTTTCTGTTTTCAGTTTGCCTATTTCCTGCCTAATGTTTCCAGATAAAAATGAATGTTTCTGGATAACTAGAAGGAAAGTCCTGTATATGAAAATGCACAAAAAGAAAAGTGCTGTAATATTTTAAAACAATATTATTTCTGTTACATATGCTTAACGTGTCTAACCGATGCTGTCTCCCATCTTCTTAGGTGGCTCTCGGGAGGAGACACTCTCACAAAATGTTATGATGGTATGAGAATTTCTG
>SJYA01012104.1:0-10658 GCA_006410615.1 Neotragus moschatus
TACAGAGAGGAGCCTAGTCCTGCGCTCGCCCCCGCGTCCGTCTATCTTGTGCTCTCGCTGACCTGTGCCCGTCGTCAGCGTTGCTCCCTGAGGCCGTAGTTCCTAGTAGGAATCCATTGCTGCTGCCTGTTTCTCGTTTTGTATTTGGGTGACTTGCGTTTTAGAGTTTTGTGAACTATAATGCTATACATAATAAATGTGTATGTCTGTGTAATGCCATAAACATCGTTGTACTTGTCTTTGGGTTAATATAGATATAGATTTCTTTCAGAAGTAGTCCCAGGAGTAGAATGTCTGAGTCTTATGGTAGAGTTTCTTCAACTTCCGGAACTGCTACTGAACAGTTTTCCAAAGTGGTTGTAAGTTGACACGCTGGTTGTTGAGCTTATATTCTGAGTGTCTAGTTGTTGGTCATTCTAATGAGTGGGCAGCGGTTTCTCACTGTGGTTCTGACTGACATTTTATTGATGACTAATAATATTGGGTTCCTGTTCAGATGCTTTCTAGCAATTTGGATGTCCTTTGTGAAATACCTAGTTAGGTATTTTGCTTATTTTTGTTGAGTATCTGCTGGTTTCTTATGGGTTTGTATACATCTTTTAAATATTCTGGATACGAGGGTCCACGCATGTTTCAGAAAGAAAGCCTTTGGGAAAAATGTGGTTATTTGTTGCTCCTTTCTTGGGGAACTAATATGTTGTAGGTTTGGATGTTAGCAGCTCACGTCACTTGCGGTTTTAAAAATAAAATATTGGACGCAGAAGTATTTCTACTGCTTTTTAAAAATGGAGCTTATCTTGAACACTCAAAGTATATACTCAAAAACCAAAAATCCATTCCATAGGGATCTGAATGTTTGTCATGGCTCTGACACTCTGCTAAATTCTGGGGGTAGAAACCTGAGAGAAACTTGCTACCTCCAGGAGCACCGGGTGGGAACAGAGGAAAGGTCTGTGCCCAGAGAAGTGAGGAGTGAAGGTGATCAGAGGCTCTCAGATGGGACAGGGAGCCAAAGCCCTGATGGGTGGTGAGTGGCCTCATGGCTGTGGTCGGCCTTGTGCAGAGACAACCCGAGGGGGTTGACTTTGTGTTTGCGGTGGGGAAACGTGTCCTTGACCATGAACCACGCCACGCAGGGAGGAGAGAGGCAGATTCCTGAGGCAGCAGATAGAGAGAGAGAGGTGTGTGTTGGGAGTGGAGAGTGGGCTGCTACTAGCAGCTAAGGAGTTCAGGCTGTCAGCAAAGTGATGAGATTTGCTTAGCAAGACCACTTTGGAAGAAACACGACATATAAATTGGATTACAGAGTTGAGGTGGGGTCTCCAAACTCATACACCCATGTCCGTAGCAGCATTATTGACAACTAATCAGAAAGTAGACACGACCCAGGTGTCCCATTAGTGGATGAGCACACACCTGCAGTGTGTAATTAGTGGAACAGTTTTCAGTCGTGTTAAACAGCGCCAATCAGCGTTGGAAACATTGTGCTAAGCAAGACAAGCCAGGGATAGAAGGACAGTTATCACATGACTCTGCTTCTGTGAGTTACCTAGAATGGGCAAATTGGCAGCAACAGCAGTGGGTGCTACCTTCCTATTCAACAGCCTAACACCTGTTGAAACAGACTCGTCTTCAGATTGGGAAGTTATTAAAAACACCGAGAGATTGATGGAAATGTTCTTCTAAAACTGTTGTGGCAGTGGTTGCATAGTTTGGTAAATTTAGTAAAAAACCATTGAATCATGCACTTAAAACAGATGACTCTTATGGTGTGTAAGTTACACGTCAGAGTTGTTTAGAGAACCACTCCGTCCGGCCCTGAGCGCTGCACCACGCCTGCCTGGGTGTGCTCTTGCAGGCAGTGGGGGCCCGCACAGAGCTCTTACGGCGCTCGGCCGAGCCCCGCAGGTTCTTAGTGAGGAACTGGCACAGCCTGGGCTCTGCCTTGGCTCCTCCGTTCTGGCTGTGCCAGGGTGTCCAACCCCTGACCGGGCTGGAGCATCCAGCCAGGGAGCAAGCCTCACCTGTCCGTTTCTTGCGCAGGGCTGAAGGGATGGAACCTAGAGGCCTGTGACCCAGTTAGTCCTTTATGTGGATCCCATCACTTTCCCCCCTCTAGCTGTTTGGCCGTTTTATTGCTCTCTTAACACTTGATTTCAGGGTGAGCAGGAGTTTTAGTGAAGCTAAGATCTTACAGTATGACTGTTTCTCAGCGATTCCATTTGAAGGGAGAGGTGGCTGTATATTCTCTCACTGATAATCGTCTCCTGCCTTCTTTTCCAAATTCCCCAGCTAATTGAAAAGGAGATGAACAGATTTCCCTGCCTTCACTGCAGTGTCGCTCTGTGCCTTTGGACTGAAGCGCGGGAAGGGGGCGTGGCTCACTGCCTGCTTAGTACTGACTTCAGGAGCCGGGCACTGACTTCAGGAGCCAGGCACTTCAGGACGGCAGAGACCTGGTCCATCTTCACTGTCGTATTGTCAGTGCCTGTTGTTAAAAAACACACTTGCTGGCAGCCGGGATCGTGGGATCGTGGCCTCAGTGTGAATGGGCGGGGTGAATCGCCCCGCAGGCGGTAGGCAGTGAGCACAGAGAGAGGCTGCCCTTGGCCGGGGTGGGGGGGTGTCGTCCTCACGTGGCAGTTATTCATCCTGCTTCGCTCATGCTGTGATACGAGAAGACCCTGGGGCTTCTGGTCAGATGTCTTTTGAGACAGAAGTCTGCTTATTTGAGGCCCTTTAACAAGGTCTTTGTGTCTGATGTCCAGTCTCTGCCTCAGATGTGTAATTAGTGGAACAGATACAGTCCCTTTTCCCTGCCCACAGGGAGTGTTATTTCTGAAGGTGAAATACACAGTTGGTACCCAAAAGGGGGAACCTCAGAGTGAGATGCTCCCAGATGGCCTGGTCATGCTCGGCATCGAGTGGTCCTGTCTCAGCCGAGGCGCTGAGGTCCCCCAGCTCTCAGAGGGCTTCCTGGAGGCAGGCACCCCTCAGCCGCAGGGGTGAGAGGGTTGGGCAGTAGATCATGCCTGCTGCCACCCCCAGGGCACATTTGGTGCAGCATGTCAAGTCCTAGTGACAGCCTGTGAGAGCTTGGGCACAGATCTCAGAAAACTCAGCGGTGGGCAGGGAACAGCATGTCACCCGAAGCTTGCCGCTGCTGGACCAGAGCAGGATGCTGAAGGCGGCCATCCCCCCACGGCCATGGGGTGCTTCTGGTGTTTAGGACATGGGCGGATGTGGAGCAGAGCCTTCAGGCCCTGGGGGGCCTCGCTGCCTAACGTTGTTGGTGCTGAACTGAGTGAAGATTAATTAGTCCTCTGTGGAGAAACCTTGGTAAGTGTTGGCCTTGAGCCCAGAGTACTTGGAATTTTGGAGCCCAGAGGTCTCATGGCAGTTGGTTTTTGGCAATTGGTCTTTGGGAGAAAAGAAACTCAAGTCTTGGCTATACTTCAGCACCGCTCCCCCCTGCCTCCCAACTAGACAGGATGGGGATCATCCCTAGGGCAGGGCTGGCGTAAGTAAGGAGGAATTGTGGGCTGTGCCCTTTCAGGAGCTTGCCAGAGTACAGCTTGAGTTCGCAATATTCCTTAAGTGTAAGGAAATGAAGTTTGTTGTTACCCTCCCCCCACCTTTTCTGGGATTGTTTTCTAACCAGATGGACTCTTTCTCTAGTGAAGGAGTTGGGCTGTAGCTGCGGGAGTGAGTGATTGTCGATGGTCAGAGCTCAGGGGAGTCAGTAGGATGAGAGGGCTGGCTTTGACGAGTGTCTGATCCAGAGAAGATTGTTTTGCTGGGGAATTATGCCTAAGCCCCATGTCTCCCCTCCCCGCCCCCCCCCCCCGTGTTTTTAAACAATTTTTTTTTTTTTAATGTGGGACCAGTTTTAAAGTCTTTATTGAATTTCTTACAATATTGGTTCTGTTTTCTGTTTTGGTTTTTTGCCTACGAGACATGTGGGATGTGGGATCTTCGCTCCCTGACCAGGGATTGAACCTGTGCCCACCCCCTGCATTGGAAGGTGAAGTCTTAACCACTGGGCCCCCAGGGACATCCCAGTCCCATGCCCTCTTAAGCTAATTGGGAAGGGAAAGTATATTCTATAGAATGGTTTACGATTAGCCCTGTGGATTAATTTCTGCTTTGGAGACGACAGCTGAGAGGAGCGGCTAGCCGCACTCTCTCCCGAGGCCAGAGCTGAGGCAGATCGGGTCAGTTTGCCTGGTGTGTGGGTGGAGGTGAAGAGGTTGTCGTCGACGTGCGAGAGATCTTTTTCCTCCTTTATCTGCTGGCCTCCTGAAACAGCTCCGTCATCCCACTCCTGTTTTACAACCAGTCTTAACACCTGCTTTATCTTCTTCTTCCTTCCGTGTTTTGATCTCCAAGAACCCTGTGGGCAGCTGGTGAGTCTTCTCCTGTAGACCGTCTAGCCCCCAGGGAGCTTAGACATCACCGTGTTAGTGACCAGGGGGACTGTGGTATCTGAAGAAGCTGTAAATAAGGTCCTGAAATGGCGACTGAAAGCAGAAGTCCTTTTCTGCATCGAGAACTGTCCAGAGCTGGCTCAGGTACTCCCTTTGGCCACTTCCGAGTCCTGCTCTCCACCCCTTAAGTCAATAACAAGCTAGTAACAGACGGACCGTCACGTCTCCTTTTTCTCCTTTCTGGGTAGTCTCTGTGGCCCACATGAGCCTCTCATTCTTGCTCTCCTCCTTCCCATTGCCATGCGTGCTGAGTGCAGTACAGAAATGAGAGCCTCTTCCTGCCAGCCAGCACCCCTGAGGTGCCGGGAGGCAGACCTGGGCTTTACCCCGGAGCAGTGCAGGGAGAGGAGGGGCGGCCCGGCTGAGCAGGAGCACAGGGGTGGTGGGCAGGAGTGACGGCCGTGCTGCGTGCGGGAAATGACTGAGGACTGAGGACAGCGGTCTGTGTGTAGACGGGAGGAGGCGAGGCAGCTGCTAGACCTCTGGGGCCTTGTGAACCTTGCTGAGGCTTTGGATTACCTCCTGGAAACAGTGATTTGGAGGGGATGTAGCAGGTCACATTTAAGGGAAGAGATCACGTTTTCTCTTTGAAAAGTGCACCCAGCACTCCTGTGGGGAGTTTAAGATTGAGAGGCAGTTGTAATGGTCCAAGCTGGAGACCACAGGTGTTCCACCAGAATACAGTCGGGAGATGCTTTGGAACCCAGAAGTCCTAGAGAGTTCGGATCAACAGGTCTTTGCTCTGAGGTGATTGGATTGAGGGGTGGACATAGAGCTGGGTCTGAAATGACCCCCAGTCTTCATTGGTGGGCGGACAGTGGTGGCATCCGAGTGCGTAGGGGGAGAGAGCCGGGGAAGAGAACAGTGTCCATCTGCAGTGCTTGGTCTGGGACCCCGTGGAGTGTCTGCATGAAGATGTCCAGTAGTGTTTGGCTGTCAGGAGCAAGGTCAGCAAAGATAGAAGTGTTGTGGGGGCGGGGGTCGTCCAGTTTATGAAGGGAGGGGGCAGCCAAAACAGCTGTAGCTGTGCGAGGAGCTGAGCAGAGTGAGACCAGTTAGTGGCTGGGAGCAGGAGGCCGAGCCAGGGAGAGGAGGGTTTCCAGGAAGAGCTCCAGAAAGCGAATAAGTGAGATAAGGACTGAAGTGTCAGCCCTTCATGTCGCCCTTGGTGGAGTGATGGAGACAGAAGCCAGACTGAGAGACAGGGGAAGGTGACAGGGCCTCACCAGGGGGTCCAGCGGTGGGGACAGGTGGGTAGAAGGGAGTTAGGATGGGGAGGCAGCAGAAGGGAAGGGCCGCAGCTGGAGATGTGCACGGGGCAGGGGTGTGGGAGGGTGGGAATGGGGAGGACCGGCGGGCGCACAGGACGTGAATGACCTGATGGCCCAGACAGGGGGACACGTTCGATCGTGGATGGGGCCAGATTCAGAGGAGAATGCAGGGCCTCTGACTGGAGGGACATCCCGAGGGGTATGAGGAGTGAGTGCAGGCGGAGAGCCGAGGGCGCTGCCTCTGCCCCTGTGGGCGGGGGCACCGAGAGTGGGCAGGTGGGCGTGGATGGGGCCTGAATCCGTGCTCGTGCTGCCCCCACCCAGGCTGCAGGTCCCGGCTCTGTGGCCGTGTCAGTGTGAGCTGCCAGCTTGTTTTCCTGCTGCAGCTCAGAGGTGAAGCTGGGGTGTCAGGTGTCTAGCTGTCTGTCGGTCCCCCCCACCCCGCCTTCTCCACCTCATCCCTGGGCACCTTGTCACAAGCTAGTGGGCGGTGCCACTCCCCTTTGTCGTCAGCCCCAAGTGAGGGCTGCAGACACCCTGCCTTATGACAGCAACGTGGATTTCTGAGGCAGATCTCACACAGACACAGACACAGACACACACAGATACACACAGACACACACACCCCCCCCACCCCCCTTGGATCTGGAAAGCTTGTAGGTCCTTCACTTTATCATTCGGGGCAGGTGGGCTGGGAGCTGCCATGTAGCGTTTCCTGACACTGATAAATTCTTCTTCTCTGGAACCAGATTCTTTCATGGGGGTGGGGGGGTCAGTTACTCTGAAACTGGCTGTGAGAACATAGCTGCCTCCAGGTCTTGGCTCCTCTCCTGCTGGGTGGGGCCCGTGTGAGCAGGTGTGGCCTTGGAGAAGGCCTGGGTCCCCTCGTAGGACCCCTCATAGGACTCCAGGCATGCATGTTCCTGCTCTCAACCCGGTGGCTCTGAGTGCATTTTCATTTGATTCCTCTTCATCTCACGTCCCAGCAGAGTTCTGCCTGAACCCCTGATGCCACCCGTCCGTGCACTAATCCAAGAGGTACCCGTGCGCTGCTCTGAGTCAGGAATGGGTTCTGGGTGTGACAGTGTAGCAGGGAGCAAAGGGCAAAAGTCCTTGTTCTCACAGAGTTCACATTCTAGAGAGGAGGATCGGCAGTAAATAGCATTTCCAGTACGTCAGATTGTGGTGAGAGCTTTGGGGGAAAACAAAAGATGAGCTGGTGCGGGTCAGGGAGGGCCACACCGAGGAGGCAACACCCGAATAACAGCCGAGGGTGGTGAAGGTGTGTCACACACACGTGCCGGCCCTTCAGAGGACGGTGCCCGGGCGGAGTGAGGCTTTCTTCTGTTCCCAAGACATTTTTAGGACCTTACACAGTGCTCGGCACGCATCGACTGCCCAGTAGTGTGTTCTGCATGCACGACTGGACCTGGGGGAGAGTATTTCAGATGGGAGGGCAGTGAGGGCTTGCAGGCAGCAAGGAGGCCCGTGTGGCTGAGAGGCCGAGCATGGGGGCCACAGGAGGAGAAGCGAGAGGGCGAGGTCAGGGGTGTGGGCTCCTGGGACCTTCTCAGGGGGCCATGAGCTGAGAACTCCTCTCATGGTAACGCTAGGCTGGAGGGGCTTGTCTGCTCACGAGTGTATGGTGGGGTTTTCTAGAGGCCGCGTGATATATGCAGCAGATGGAGAGTGCAGGAAGCAGGCGTGAGAGCCCAGTTGTCTTAAGTCAGACCTTGTCACTCTAATCGCTAAATGTTTGTTTTGGAAAATATTTTATGAAAGAGAATCTTAATTGTGTTACTGTGTTTTAGTTCAGTCAGTCAGTTGTGTCTGACTCTTTGCAACCTCATGGGCTGCAGCATACCAGGCTTCCCTGTCCTTCACCAACTCTCAGAGCTTGCTCAAACTCACGTCCATTTAGTCAGTGGTGCCATCCGACCATCTCATCCTCTGTTGTCCCCTTCTCCTGCTGCCTTCATTCTTTCCCAGCATTGGTTTTTTCCAATGAGTCAGCTCTTTGCATCAGGTGGCCGAAGTATTGGAACTTCCGCTTCAGCATCAGTCCTTCCAATGAATATTCAGCACTGATTTCCTTTAGGATGGACTGGTTGGATCTTCTTGCAGTCCAAGTGACTCTAAAGAGTCTTCTCTAACACCACAGTTCAAAAGCATCACTTTTTTGGCGCTCAGCTTTCTTTACAGTCCAACTCTCACATCCATACATGACTATTGGAAAAACCATATTTGCCTAGATGGACCTTTGTTGGCAAAGTAATGTCTCTGCTTTTTAACATGCTGTCTAGGTTGGTCATAACTTTTCTTACAAGGAGCAAGAGTCTTTTAATTTCATGGTTGCAATCACACTGCAATTTGCAGTGATTTTGGAGCCCCCCAAAAGAAGTCTGTCACAGTTTCCATTGTTTCCCCATCTATTTGCCATGAAGTGATGGGACCAGATGCCGTGTAGGCCATTGTAAAAATGTTGGCTTTAATGCTGCTTTGGGAGCTTTGTCCATCTAAGGGGAGGGGTCCTTGAGGGGTCTCCCTGCAGCCCCACTGCCATCCTTGTGGGGGTATCATGTCCCTTTGGGCAGCCACAGGGCTTCAAATCAGCAGAGCCTCTTGAGCAGCTGCTGTGTGCCTGGAGCTGGGTGCACGAGGCTGAGCTCCAAAGAGTGGAGCCGGCCCGTGTACAGGTAGACAGCTTTTGGCTGTGCTTTTCCACAACCTCAGTGAGCATCTCTCTCCGTCTCATTCCTCACCTGCCCACCTGGATCCTCATGGCCCTCAGACTCCGGGTCTCAGTCCCGCAGCTCTGGACTCTTGGTAGAGACTAGGCTGAGGTTCCCCTCCTGTCCTGCCATGAGTCCCTACGCCAGGTCGAGTAGTGCTGGCTGACACAGATGCTTTGTGGGCCATCGCTCCCTGAGAGGTGCCACTGCAGGATGCAGGCTGGGGAGCAGAAACTCGGAGTCCTGGACACCAGAGCACCCTGGCCTTTATTGACTTGAAGGGTTCTGTCTCAAAGAGGCAAAACGGTGATACATTGTAAGAAGAAGAAGAATCCTGGTTGTGTATCTTTGCTTCTGTCACCCGAAGCTGCCTTTCTGGAGGCTCTATGCCTGGCGGCCGTGCATTGTTCTGACGGCACTGTTTCTCAAGCTGTGTCTCGAGTGGCAGCTTTAGGCACCTTCATGGCAGCTCAGGCCTTGGGCTCTAGGGCTGGAATCTGGCCACACCGCTCTCCTGCTGTGTGACTGCTAAGTGTCTTTAGGCAGCACTTTCCTGTCTGCAGAACGCAGGTGGTAGATTGTGGTGGAGGCTGAGATGCCGTCTGGATCTGACCGCTAGTAACTCCTCAGTGTTGGACGCTTTCACGATAGTCCTTGTATCTTCCTTGTGATGTTGGAGTTTGGCAGGAACTTGCTGGTGTGTCTTCTTCAGCCCCTCCTGCCCAATGCCCTGGTCACACCCTCTGGGACAGGCAGGGTCTGTCTTCCTTCTTTCAGAAGACAGAGGTGTCTTGAGTTCTCTCATTCTGTTACGTGAGTAGCCACTTACTTAGCTGAATGTAAGCTTTTCTGAATGAGATTATCAACTACTAGTTAATAATAACCCTTCTGTCATTTATGGGTCTGGCTGTGTACCCAGCACTGCTAACATTTTGCATTCGTTACCTCAATTCCTGCAAAAAACCCTGTGATTCATTGAGCTTTGCCTTCACTTTGCAGGTGAAGATAACTCCCTGAGATCCCGGGACTGGGGCAGGCGTTCTTTTGGATTCTTTGTTTTTCTGGGTTGTCTAGGGGCAGGCATCTGCTCTTGCATCATTTGCGTTGGCATCAGCTGTTAGGTTTACTGGTGTTTGGTTCTGACTTGGACTTTCTAGTATTTGCTTGGGGTGACAAAGGGCAGGGGTCATTTCTTTTTAAAGTTCAGTTTTATATATATTTTATTTTTTGATCCTTCAATATTTTATTTTTGTGATCCTATATATATATTTACAGAAATTTTTTGATTGACATACAGCTGATCTGCGCTGTATAGCACAGTGACTCAGGTGTACACATATATATTCTTCTTGTGTTTTCTCTTCGCTCATGGCTTATCACAAGATATTGAGTATATAGTTCCCTGTGCTGCACAGTAGGACCTTATCATTTATCTGCTCTGAGTGTAACGGTTTGCATTCACCAACCCCAAGTCCCTTGCCTGCCCCTTTCCCTCCCCGCTTCCCCCGCCAGCCGTAGGTCTGTTCTCTATGAGCAGAAGTCCTTTCTGACCCATTGGTCAGCTGTGCAGGTGTTTTTCCTGAAGAAATAGGTTGCTATTGAAGAAAGTAAAATAAAAGGTTTTGAGAAAACACAGTATTGGGGATTAGTGTTGTTCANCCCTCCCCGCTTCCCCCGCCAGCCGTAGGTCTGTTCTCTATGAGCAGAAGTCCTTTCTGACCCATTGGTCAGCTGTGCAGGTGTTTTTCCTGAAGAAATAGGTTGCTATTGAAGAAAGTAAAATAAAAGGTTTTGAGAAAACACAGTATTGGGGATTAGTGTTGTTCAGAATCGGAGACTTGGGGGAGAACCCAGAGGTCATGGTCCAGGCTCTTCCTGGCCCCCTCTAGAGAGGGCTGTTTCACAGCCAGAATAAAGCTATGGGTCTGAGGGCCTATAGCAGAGTGCTGCATTCATAGCTGCTCTTTCAGCCCGCCGTCTGCTCTTGGATAGCCCTCCCATTAGATAGAAGTTTCCTCTGCCATCTCCATCCACTTATCCACCTCCTCCTCCCCAGCCATGCAGGGACCCCCAGACAGATGCCCTTGTCAACTCCACAGACACTAGAGTGTTTCTGCTGGAGCCGCAGAGACTCAGTCCCTGCCCTGAGCCGGTGGGCGTCGGGGGGG
>SJYA01012105.1:0-11947 GCA_006410615.1 Neotragus moschatus
GTGAATGTATTCTCCAAGTGCCTATGGCTGTAGGAACATCTTCGTTTTCCTTTTGAACACTGGCATGTTCGTGTTCAGTCCCGTCCACTCTTTGGGACCCCATGGACTGCAGCCCACCAGGCTCCCCTGTCCATGGGACTCTCTAGGCAAGAATAATGGAGGGGGTTGCCATTACCTTCTCCAGGGTATCTTCCCCACCTGAGGATGGAATTCACATCTCCTGCATTGCAGGCAGATTCTTTACCCACTGAGCCACCTGGGAAGGCCACTGAATGTTGGTCCTGCAGGATGTTAAAAAGGTACATGAAGAGCAGGAAAGTCTAGGGAGGGGGGGGGGAACATTTTTTTAAATAGACTTGGATGGAAGTGAAACAGTACAGAAGTATTTATGCTTATGTGTGTGGAGAAAAAAAATCATTAAAATTTAACTTTGTATGCAAATGTGAATTATTAAAAGATACTACATTAGCAGTTCTGTTTACGCAGAGTATTGAAGCAAGCCTTGGGAGGGTTTTAAGCATAGCATGTGTAAGGGCTGACTGTATTGTCCTTGTTTGGGCTATGGTTCCCTGGGATTGTTTGCACTGCAAAACTGCAGTCGGTATATACGTACATGTTCAAACTGCATCCTAGGCGTGGGGGAGAGCAAGCCCGTGCTCACCCTCTCCTGAGTTCCTCAGCCACCTTCCTCTCTCTAACTGCAGAACATCACTTTCACGTGTGAAGTCAAGCAGCTCACGGGACTTGTTTAGGTCAATGAAACGGTGTAAAGTGTGTCTCTTCTGGGAGGAGGGGCTGGTGAGTGACTGTCCAGCTCTGTTTGCCCTGCTGGCAGTGACTTAGTCCACGTGGGAATGAGGGCTCCATAAAGCCAAGTGGCCGTCTCAGCCCCAGCTGACCCTGCAGGGTCTCTGAGCCCCACGGTGGGTTTGAACACGGCAGTTTAGGACCCTTATTATCAGGGCACAGCCTAGCCTGTCTGCAGAACCATAATCGACTTCCAGACACAGGTGGACACGCCCCTCCCACCGGAAGCGATCCCCCACCCGCCAGACTGCGCCCCGTCTCCCGTGGTCCCTTGCTCGGTTTGTGGTCATTCCCGGGGTGACCCTCTCTGAATGTCAAACTGCCCTTGGCTCCTAATGCTGAACACTTTCTTTTCAAAGTTTCTTTTTTGACCCGTGGACCTTTTTAAAGTCTTTATTGAATTTGTAACAGTATTGCCTGTTTTATGTTTTGTTTTTTTAATAGTCAAAAGGGACAATCATTTTATTCATTTAAAAAGATTGTTACTTGCTTATATACATTGATGTGGGCCAAAAATCAAAACTATTTACAAAGGTATTGTGAGTAGTCTTATTTCTGTTTTCCACATATAACCCCCATTTCATGTAAGTAAACTATTTTTTCTTTTTCGTTTCCTTTGTACTTCGAGGCTGTTTATGAGCATATGATTAAATTGCTTTCTCTACATTTTTACACAAAAATATCCCGTTCTGCACAACCCTAAAGTAATCCCAGAGGGTAAGATTTTATTTTTCTGCAATTTATAGAATAATTATAAGACTGAACAGATAAATTTTTCTGCCCAGTAATTTTACCAGTTTGATTTCCTCTAAATAAAGCACAGATATTTATTTTTTAAGGTANAAGGCTGTTTATGAGCATATGATTAAATTGCTTTCTCTACATTTTTACACAAAAATATCCGGTTCTGCACAACCCTAAAGTAATCCCAGAGGGTAAGATTTTATTTTTATTTTTCTGCAATTTATAGAATAATTACAAGACTGAACAGATAAATTTTTCTGTCCAGTAATTTTACCAGTTTGATTTCCTCTAAATAAAGCACAGATATTTATTTTTTAAGGTAGTTAAGGCAAACCATAGCTATAAATAATTTGATAACATTATTACACAATAATATTCTTATATTTCTAAAACTTTTTTAGATTGATTTTTATATAAATCTATAAAAAATCAATTTTAAAAAGCCAGTTATGTATCAGAAAAGTTGAAAATCATAGACTGAAAAAGTTTAGTTGTTAATATAATGTCTCCAATTACCTTTGACCTGAGTATCTGTTTTGAAATGTGGGACAACTTTTGGTTTCAAGGGTTTTTCTTTTTCTTTTTTTCTGATTTGTTTGATGCATACTTAAATATCAAGGACAGAATGAACAGATATAGAGTAACTCACACTTCAGGTAGTTGTTGTTCAGTTGCTCAGTCCTGTCCGACTCTTTGCAACGCCATGGACTGCAACACACCAGGCTTCCCTGTCCATCACCAACTCTCAGAGGTTACTCAAACTCATCTCCATTGAGTCAGTGATGCCATCCAACCATCTCATCCTCTGTTGTCCCCTTCTCCTCCTACCTTCGATCTTTCCCAGTATCAGGGTTTTTTCCATTGAGTCAGCTCTTTGCATCAGGTGGCCAAAGGATTAGAGCTTCAGCTTCAGCATCAGTCTTTCCAATGAATATTCAGGACTGATTTCCTTTAGGATGGACCGGTTGGATGCCCCTGCAGTTCAAGGGACTCTCAAGAGTCTTCTCCAACACCACAGTTCAAAAGCATAAATTCTTTAGCGCTCAGCTTTCTTTATAGTCCAACTCTCACATCCATACATGATCACTGGAAAAAGCATAGCTTTGACTATACAGACCTTTGTAGGCAAAGTGATGTCTCTGCTTTTTAATATGTTGTCTAGCTTTGTCATAGCTTTTCTTCCAAGGAGCAACCATCTTTTAATTTCATGGCTGCAGTGCCCATCTGCAGTGATTTTGGAGCCCAAGAAAATGAAGTCTGTCACTGTTTCCATTGTTTCCCCATCTATTTGCCAGGAAGTGATGGGACCGGATGCCATGATCTTCGTTTTCTGAATGTTGAGTAAGCCAGATTTTTCACTGTCCTCTTTCACCTTCATCAGTGAAGTTGCTCACTCCTGTCCAACTCTTTGCAACCCCATGCCAGGCTCTTCCTGCCAGGCTCCTCCATCTGTGGGATTCTCCAGGCAAGAATACTGGGGTGGGTTGCCATTTCCTTCTCCAGAAGATCTTCCTGAGCCAGCGATTAAACCCAGGTCTCCTGCATGCAGGCAGACGCTTTACCATCTGAGCCACCGGGGAAGGTGTAAGGAAGTTTTCGATTCGATGGAAGGAGTTTGTTGTTTGGACAGTAAATTCTCCTTACGTGTTAATGCATCCTGAGACCATGACTTTTTCACTAGGCTAGCAGAGAGCTGCAGCGTGGTCAGGAATACATGCATTTCTACCTCAACAGCACCAGGCACTGTGTCGTTTCAGTATTTCATGGATGTAGTCCTCATGAGAAGCTTAAGTATCATTAGTGTCTTTTAAAGCATAAATGTCGGCAGTTTCTTAGAGAATTTCCTATGGTTGAGTCCTTCTATTTCCACTGGGATTCTGGAAATGGATTCTTTTTGTTTAATAACAAAATTTTTTTCAAGAAGCAATTTTAAGTTATAAATTTCCCCACACCATTATTAATTGAAGAAGACAAGATTGCAGTTTGAATTTCAATATATATAGTAAATTGACAACGAATGGTGGGAAATGTTGAGTATCAGGTTGAGAAAACAAAGAGACTCACATTATTAGAGTGGAAGATGGGCTTTATTGGTATTTTTCAGCAAGTTCAACAATTTTTTTAAAAATAGTCACTTTATTGAAATATAACTCACATACTATAAAATTCTTTACGAGTGTACATCTCAGTGAGTTTTCGTACACTCATAGAGTCGTGCAAACATCACTAGTAATGTCAGAACATCTTTTCACCCACATACCTGTTAGCAGTCAGTCCTCATCTTGCCCAGCCCCCACAGCCATAGTAAACACTGACCCTCTGTCTCCACTTTGATGTCTATTTGCGATGTTTCATTTAAAAGGCATCACGCCACATGTGGTCTTTTGTGACTGGCTTCTTTCACTTAGTCTGTTTTCAAGGTTTGTCCATGTTGCAGAACAATTTTGTTTTAAAATGAAAAAGGTTGCCATACAAATCCTATACTATGATCAAAATATAACCATTTCAATAATAGACTTAGTTATTCCTACCCAATGTATTTTGTACATAAGGTGCTAATATTTATAGTGAATTTTATAGATTAAAACATTCTTGCCTTAGTTCATTTTGTTGAAAGGGGAAAAGAAAGTTGCAGGGTAATGATGTACAATTCATCTTTCTAAAATATATTCTTAGTCAATGAAGAAATCTTTCTAAATTATTAAATATAACTAAAAAATTGGATAATGTATTTTGAATGATGTAATTATTAAATTGAAAGCTTTGATTAAAAATAGAGGGTAACTTATCTTGCTTTTCTATACAAATTAAAAATGTGAAACTTCACAGCTAACTTGCGAAGCTTTAACTTGGAAACATTCAGGCCTGAGGTTTTATGAGATGCCAAGATTCTACTCAAGTCTCGAATATTCACAACACACACGTCTGGGGAGGGGAGGAAATGAGGATTGCAATGGATCGCAAGGCAAAAGCTTGACTGTGGTGATATTTCTATGGGTGTGTGTGTATGTGAAAACTAAAAAAAAAGTATACCCTTTAAACATGTACAGTTTATTGTATGTCAATTATACCTCAGTAAAGCTGGCAAAAAAGATTCTCCCCTATCGGAAACCCCGATCATGTCATATGTCTACTAAATGTTGTGCCCTTGGTCAAAGTGGTTTCCTGTGTGGTTTTCACTTCTTGAAGTAGTTAGGCTTAGGCAAAAATCTGGCTACTTTTTTCTTTCTGATCCTTTTTAAGAAGACTTCATTTTGGCAATTTTGCTGCTTTTTTTTTTTCATGGGCAAATATAGCACAAACATGTTAGAAGTAAATCAGCAATCAGTATTGGAAATAGAACATACATTTCAACTGTGTAAAATCTTTCTCTGTGTCTAGAAATGAATTATATTCTCTAAATTTAAACATATATATATTTATTTTAAAAGTGTTGTCTGGTAAGAAATCCCTGCAGAAATGCACACATAATAATGACTTAAAAATTTTGCTTAGAGACCAGAACAATCAAGCTATTGAGAAATATTAATATAATATTATTGACTTTGCAAGAAAAAATTGCACAATGTGCCCACATTCAGGTGCCACATCCAGTGGCTCTGAAAGTAGCCTGGTCTGAAGAGTCCAGAGCTGGGGGCGGAGTCCCAGAGCTGGAAGCAATCTCTGTCAGGGTGTGCTGGTCTCTGCTGCAACTCTGATTCCCCTGCTGGTATTCCCTCTGTACTTCATGTACTACATATGAAAAATGCAGGATGGTAGTGCCAGGCTGTGAGGTCTGTTTAAAAGCATTGACAGTAATAGACCTGTCACTGAAAAATCTAGATACTCAGGAAGCTAGGAGGGAAGTTCTGGCGTCTGCGGTATACTGCCTTTTTGTATTAGGATTTCTCGCTCACGTGGAAGGGTGGAGCTGTCTGGTAGACATGAGTGCAGGAGTCAGACCCACTTGCACTGGAATCCTGATGCTTCAACTTCAGCTTTGTGACCTTGAGCAGCTCAGACGCCTTCCTCAGTATTTAATTTGTTCTTGTTGCTGTTCACTCGCTCAGTCATCTCCGACTCTTTGTGACCCCATGGACTACAGCACGCCAGGCCTCCCTGGCCATCACCGTCTCCTGGAGTTTGCTCAGGCTCATGTCCATTGAGTCAGTGATGCCATCCTACCCTCTCATCCTCTGTCGTCCCCTTCTCCTCCTGCCCTCAGTCTCTCCCAGCATCAGCGTCTTTTCCAGTGAGTCAGTTCTTCGCATCAGGCGGCCAAAGTACTGGAGCTTCAGCTTCAGCGTCAGTCCTTCTGATGAATATTCAGGGCTGATCTCCTTTAGGATGGGCTGGTGGGCTCTCCTTGCGGTGTTTGATTTATGCATCTTCATTCTGAAGATCGGCCCTGGGATTTCTTTGGAAGGACTGATGCTGAAGCTGAAGCTCCAGGACTTTGGCCACCTCATGCAAAGAGTTGACTCATTGGAGAAGACTCTGATGCTGGGAGGGATTGGGGGCAGGAGGAGAAGGGGACGACAGAGGATGAGATGGCTGAATGGCATCACTGACTCAATGGACACGAGTTTGAGTGAACTCCGGGAGTTGGTGATGGACGGGAGGCCTGGCGTGCTGCGGTTGATGGGACTGCAAAGAGTTGGACACGACTGAGCGACTGAAGTGAACTGAATAACTGGAAGCAGACTGCCCACCGTCAGGACATGGTTCTCACACTGATGGACCACTGATGTCCTTTGTCACAACCGTCTTTCCCAGGATGAAGGCGGAGCAAACAGTCTAGGGGGATGGAGCAGCTTCCTCTGTCGCGTCTCGAGGGGTGGGTTTTCGCTGATGTTTGTAGTACACACAGTAGCTCCCTCTGAAGTCGCAGGCAGGTTGCTTGCAGCCCATCATAAAAGATTGGGGGACCCTGGGCTTGGAGTTGGCCCCCTGGGACGCAAACCTCCATGGGACTTGGGGGTGAGGGACAGAGGTAAGCATGGAACTCAGGCTGCCTGTTGAGCTGGGCGGGGTGGGCCCTTTGACTCTGAGCTCGGAGGCTCCTGCCTTCCGCCAGCTTCCCTGGCACTGTGCCAGGCTAACCCTCCAGCTTCCACGGAGGGTGGAGCCTTGCCGTTCCCCATTGCTGACGCTCACTTTCGGCCTTTTGGGAGGACGGGCAGAAGCATTCGACCCCTGGCAAATGCTAGTCTCTCAAAGTCATGCTCCCTTCCTCTCTGACACCAGGAGCTTTTTTCCACTATAAATACTTGTCAACTCACCATTACTTCTTTTAGGTTTCAGTTGATACCCGTAATTAGATTCAAGTTCCATATCCTAATTATACCTCCGGGACACACCGGCAGATGAAAAGGAAGTGTATTTTCCAGCGTTTTTCTCGCAGCTCAAGTCGGCTGTTCAAGTACCTCCAAGGGTAGACTGAAGCTTTTTCCCTGTCGGGTGGTACCTGAGTATCTGGCGTCGGGACCTATTTTAAACGTTTTCCATCAAATGTGCACCTTGCACAGTACAGCACGTTTGTTTTAAAAAGAAATATGCAAGCAAAGAATGTCCATCACGCATTAATTTTGTCCTGTGTTTCTTGTCAACAGGAAATAGAAGAGTAGGCTATGAATAGACCATGGAAAGAAGAGCGAGAACGCATGCGCGTGAAAACGCATGCGCGTGCAGTTGCAAGGTGGCTCCCAGGGCTCGCCCGGCACTGCGGCGAGACGCGAGGCGAACCGTGCCGCGTTCTCGGGATGGACTCTCCTGAAAGCCTCACAAGCGCTGTGGCGGCCTCCTCTGTTTCTGGTTCCCATTTGAAGACAGGGCGGAGTCCTCCTAACTTCTGTGACTGCACCCTTGACTGCCGGACCTCTACCAACACTGGATACTGATCGTATGTGAGGTCACTGCCCTGCAAGAATTCACAACGTTTAAGAATTGNGCGGCGAGACGCGAGGCGAACCGTGCCGCGTTCTCGGGATGGACTCTCCTGAAAGCCTCACAAGCGCTGTGGCGGCCTCCTCTGTTTCTGGTTCCCATTTGAAGACAGGGCGGAGTCCTCCTAACTTCTGTGACTGCACCCTTGACTGCCGGACCTCTACCAACACTGGATACTGATCGTATGTGAGGTCACTGCCCTGCAAGAATTCACAACGTTTAAGAATTGTTGCCAGAGCTTCTCATAAAAAGAATTCCACAGAAAAATCATGAAATATTGCACCACGTGATACAGCACTTCTTTGTCAACACATCTCGTTGTAACTTCTGTTTAAGGAAAGCATCCAAAACCACCCAACTGTGCTGAGTTCGGTCCCAGTGGAGGATGTCTTTGTAACGTGCTTCCCTTCCGAGCCCCTCCCCCAGATCATACACCCGTGAGCCTGATTTGCACCTTGTTTGTCAGAGAAGCTTTGAGTTTCCCCCTTTGTTGTCTGAGAATGGCGGCGTGGCCCGCCATCTGGGTCATGCCCCGAGATCGGGGCAGCCTGGGGCGCCGGACCCTGCCCCGCGTGCGAGTGCTGGGCAGACAGCGCCTGTCTTCCCGACCCTCAGTTCTCTGTGCGTGTGCCCCGCTCCGCGTCCTCGGGGTCTCCCTGCCCCCCATCCTGGTTGGCTTGTAGAGAGATTAGAGGCAGGGTGTTAGGAAGCTCAAGGCCGGGCCTCGTGAGGGGCCTCGTGACGTGTGGACAATGGAGGAAGGGACGGCGCGGTTCCTAATTCCTGCGACTGCCTGCTCTCAGCCAGCCTTCCCTGCCCCGCTCTGTGCCCCGGGGGATGACCTGCCCCCTGTGAACTGCAGGCACAGGCTGGAGGGTGGGTGCAGAAAGAGGGTGGGGTCTCTCGCCCGCTGCTCCCCAACTTCCTGCCGCCTGGCAGTGGCTTTATCCTCTGGACTCGGCTCTTGCCGAGGGGCCCTCTCAGGGTCCAGCATCATGGTCCATGCTCTCCAGTCTGGGGCCAACAGGCGGTACCGCTTCCCTTGCTGCTTAGTTCCGAGCGGTCCGGAAGCTCCACCCCCACCCCGCCCTATATACTGAGCTACAGTTCGCATGCCTGCGGCTCACGCGTGTACAGCACACCGTGCGTGGTTAGGGCTCCGTTCGCAGGCTCGTGCAGCCGTCACCAGCAATTTTAGGTCTCTGTCCGCAGCCCAGAAGAAACCCACGCCAGCCGCGCCGCCGCCCCCGCCTCGCGCCTCTGGCCCGGGGAAGCACTGCGCCCCGCCCCTTCTGGACATTCCGTGCCAAGGGGCTCCTCCCCGCTCTCCCCTCCCTCCGTGTCCCGTGGCCCTGCCCACGTCTGTGTAAGCAGTGCCTCCACAGAGCTCTCTTCTCGGTTGAGCCCTTAGCGGTGTACCNGCCGCCGCCCCCGCCTCGCGCCTCTGGCCCGGGGAAGCACTGCGCCCCGCCCCTTCTGGACGTTTCGTGCCAAGGGGCTCCTCCCCGCTCTCCCCTCCCTCCGTGTCCCGTGGCCCTGCCCACGTCTGTGTAAGCAGTGCCTCCACAGAGCTCTCTTCTCGGTTGAGCCCTTAGCGGTGTACACCCTTCTGGCTGGGAGTGCACTGGCTTGGACTCGCATGCCAATCCCGTACGAAAAGAAGAAAGAGAAACTGACTTCCCAGCTCTGGGCATCAGGTGGGTGACGCCCTTATAAAGAAGTGGAAGCAGAAGGTGTCCGGTTGGAGTCGCCCTGATCAGCCACAAGGTGCCTGCTCAGTGGGGGCCACCCTGGTGCTCAGGAGCGAAGCATAGCCCCGCAGCTCCGTCCTGAACCCCCACCCTTCGCCCCCANGACCCTGGGCTTGGAGTTGGCCCCCTGGGACGCAAACCTCCATGGGACTTGGGGGTGAGGGACAGAGGTAAGCATGGAACTCAGGCTGCCTGTTGAGCTGGGCGGGGTGGGCCCTTTGACTCTGAGCTCGGAGGCTCCTGCCTTCCGCCAGCTTCCCTGGCACTGTGCCAGGCTAACCCTCCAGCTTCCACGGAGGGTGGAGCCTTGCCGTTCCCCATTGCTGACGCTCACCTTCGGCCTTTTGGGAGGACGGGCAGAAGCATTCGACCCCTGGCAAATGCTAGTCTCTCAAAGTCATGCTCCCTTCCTCTCTGACACCAGGAGCTTTTTTCCACTATAAATACTTGTCAACTCACCATTACTTCTTTTAGGTTTCAGTTGATACCCGTAATTAGATTCAAGTTCCATATCCTAATTATACCTCCGGGACACACCGGCAGATGAAAAGGAAGTGCATTTTCCAGCGTTTTTCTCGCAGCTCAAGTCGGCTGTTCAAGTACCTCCAAGGGTAGACTGAAGCTTTTTCCCTGTCGGGTGGTACCTGAGTATCTGGCGTCGGGACCTATTTTAAACGTTTTCCATCAAATGTGCACCTTGCACAGTACAGCACGTTTGTTTTAAAAAGAAATATGCAAGCAAAGAATGTCCATCACGCATTAATTTTGTCCTGTGTTTCTTGTCAACAGGAAATAGAAGAGTAGGCTATGAATAGACCATGGAAAGAAGAGCGAGAACGCATGCGCGTGAAAACGCGTGCGCGTGCAGTTGCAAGGTGGCTCCCAGGGCTCGCCCGGCACTGCGGCGAGACGCGAGGCGAACCGTGCCGCGTTCTCGGGATGGACTCTCCTGAAAGCCTCACAAGCGCTGTGGCGGCCTCCTCTGTTTCTGGTTCCCATTTGAAGACAGGGCGGAGTCCTCCTAACTTCTGTGACTGCACCCTTGACTGCCGGACCTCTACCAACACTGGATACTGATCGTATGTGAGGTCACTGCCCTGCAAGAATTCACAACGTTTAAGAATTGTTGCCAGAGCTTCTCATAAAAAGAATTCCACAGAAAAATCATGAAATATTGCACCACGTGATACAGCACTTCTTTGTCAACACATCTCGTTGTAACTTCTGTTTAAGGAAAGCATCCAAAACCACCCAACTGTGCTGAGTTCGGTCCCAGTGGAGGATGTCTTTGTAACGTGCTTCCCTTCCGAGCCCCTCCCCCAGATCATACACCCGTGAGCCTGATTTGCACCTTGTTTGTCAGAGAAGCTTTGAGTTTCCCCCTTTGTTGTCTGAGAATGGCGGCGTGGCCCGCCATCTGGGTCATGCCCCGAGATCGGGGCAGCCTGGGGCGCCGGACCCTGCCCCGCGTGCGAGTGCTGGGCAGACAGCGCCTGTCTTCCCGACCCTCAGTTCTCTGTGCGTGTGCCCCGCTCCGCGTCCTCGGGGTCTCCCTGCCCCCCATCCTGGTTGGCTTGTAGAGAGATTAGAGGCAGGGTGTTAGGAAGCTCAAGGCTGGGCCTCGTGAGGGGCCTCGTGACGTGTGGACATGGAGGAAGGGACGGCGCGGTTCCTAATTCCTGCGACTGCCTGCTCTCAGCCAGCCTTCCCTGCCCCGCTCTGTGCCCCGGGGGATGACCTGCCCCCTGTGAATTGCAGGCGGCACAGGCTGGAGGGTGGGTGCAGAGAGAGGGCGGGGTCTCTCGCCCGCTGCTCCCCAACTTCCTGCCGCCTGGCAGTGGCTTTACCCTCTGGACTCGGCTCTTGCCGAGGGGCCCTCTCAGGGTCCAGCATCACTGGTCCATGCTCTCCAGTCTGGGGCCAACAGGCGGTACCGCTTCCCTTGCTGCTTAGTTCCGAGCGGTCCGGAAGCTCCACCCCCACCCCGCCCTATATACTGAGCTACAGTTCGCATGCCTGCGGCTCACGCGTGTACAGCACGCCGTGCGTGGTTAGGGCTCCGTTCGCAGGCTCGTGCAGCCGTCACCAGCAATTTTAGGTCTCTGTCCGCAGCCCAGAAGCAACCCACGCCAGCCGCGCCGCCACCCCTGCCTCGCGCCTCTGGCCCCGCGAAGCACTGCGCCCCGCCCCTTCTGGACGTTTCGTGCCAAGGGGCTCCTCCCCGCTCTCCCCTCCCTCCGTGTCCCGTGGCCCTGCCCACGTCTGTGTAAGCAGTGCCTCCACAGAGCTCTCTTCTCGGTTGAGCCCTTAGCGGTGTACACCCTTCTGGCTGGGAGTGCACTGGCTTGGACTCGCATGCCAAGCCCGTACGAAAAGAAGAAAGAGAAACTGACTTCCCAGCTCTGGGCATCAGGTGGGTGACACCCTTATAAAGAAGTGGAAGCAGAAGGTGTCCGGTTGGAGNTACACCCTTCTGGCTGGGAGTGCACTGGCTTGGACTCGCATGCCAAGCCCGTACGAAAAGAAGAAAGAGAAACTGACTTCCCAGCTCTGGGCATCAGGTGGGTGACACCCTTATAAAGAAGTGGAAGCAGAAGGTGTCCGGTTGGAGCCGCCCTGATCAGCCACAAGGTGCCTGCTCAGTGGGGGCCACCCTGGTGCTCAGGAGCGAAGCGTAGCCCCGCAGCTCCGTCCTGAACCCCCACCCTTCGCCCCCAGCC
>SJYA01012107.1:0-11926 GCA_006410615.1 Neotragus moschatus
AGTCAAAGCTATTGTTTTTCCAGTAGTCATGTATGGATGTGAGAATTGGACTATAAAGAAAGCTGAGTGGCAAAGAATTTATGCTTTTGCTTATGTAGTGTTAGAGAAAACTCTTGAGAGTCCCTTGGACTGTAAGGAAATCAAACCAGTAAATCCTAAAGTAAATCAGTTTTGAATATTTATTGGAAGGACTGATGCTGTAGCTCCAATATTTTGGCCACCTGATGTGAAGAACTGACTCATTGGAAAAGACCCTGATGCTGGGAAAGATTGAAGGCAGGAGGAGAAGGGGATGACAGAGGATGAGATGGTTGGATGGCATCACCAACTCAATGGACATGAGTTTGTCTTCCAGAAAATTGCAAAGGAGAGTAAACTTCCAAATTCATGCTATGAGGCCACCATCACCCTAATACCAAAACCTGACAAAGGTATCACATAAAAAGAAAACTTCAGGCTAATATCACTGATGAACATAGATTAAAAAATCCTTAACAAAATTCTAGCAATCAGAATCCAAAAACACATTAGAAAGATCATACACCATGACCAAGTGGGCTTTATCCCGGGGATGCAAGGATTCTTCAATATCTGCAAGTCAATCAATGTAATACACCACATTAACACACTGAAAAATAAAAGCTATATGATTATCTCAATAGATGCAGAGAAAGGCTTTGAAAAAAATTCAACATCCACTTATGATAAAAACTTTCCAGAAAGCAGGAATAGAAGGAACATACCTCAACATAATAAAAGCTATATATGATAAACCCACAGCGAACATTATCCTCAATGGTGAAAAATTGAAAGCATTTCCCCTAATGTCAGGAACAAGACAAGGGTGCCCACTTTCACCACTACTATTCAACATAGTTTTGGAAGTTTTGGCCACAGCAATCAGAGCAGAAAAAGAAATAAAAGGAATCCAAAGTGGAAAAGAAGAAGTAAAACTCTCACTGTTTGCAGATGACATGATCCTCTACATAGAAAACCCTAAAGACTCCACCAGAAAATTACTAGAGCTAATCAATGAATATAGCAAAGTTGTGGGGTGTAAAATCAACACAAAGAAATCCCTTGCATTCCTATATATCAATAATGAGAAAATAGAAAGAGAAATTAAGGAAACAATTCCATTCACCATTGCAATGAAAAGAATAAAATTCTTGGGAATATATCTACCTAAAGAAACTAAAGACCTATATATAGAAAACTATAAAACACTGGTGAAAGAAATCAAAGAGGACACTAATAGATGGAGAAATATACCATGTTCATGGATTGGAAGAATCAATATAGTGAAAATGAGTATACTACCCAAAGCAATCTATAGATTCAATGCAATCCCTATCAAGCTACCAACGGTATTTCTCACAGAGCTAGAACAAATAATTTTACAATTTGTATGGAAATACAAAAAACCTGGAATAGCCAAAGCAACCTTGAGAAAGAAGAATGGAACTGGAGTAATCAACCTGCCTGACTTCAGGCTCTACTACAAAGCCACAGTCATCAAGACAGTATGGTACTGGCACAAAGAGAAATATAGGTCAATGGAACAAAATAGAAAGCCCAGAGATAAATCCACGCACCTATGGACACCTTATCTTTGACAAAGGAGGCAAAAATATACAACTAAAAACAATCTCTTTAACAAGTGGTGCTGGGAAAACTGATCAACCACTTGTAAGAGAATGAAACTAGAACACTTTCTCACACCATACACAAAAATAAACTCAAAATGGCTTAAAGATCTAAACATAAGACCAGAAACTATAAAACTCCTAGAGGCGAACATAGGCAAAACACTTTCCGACATAAATCACAGCAGGATCCTCTATGACCCACCTCCCAGAATATTGGAAATAAAAGCAAAAATAAACAAATAGGACCTAGTTAAAATTAAAAGCTTCTGCACAACAAAGGAAATTCTAAGCAAGGTGAAAAGACAGCCTTTAAAAGTGGGAGAAAATAATAGCAAATGAAGAAACTGACAAAGAACTAATCTCAAAAATATACAAGCAACTCCTGCAGCTCAATTCCAGAAAAATAAATGACTCAAACAAAAAATGGGCCAAAGAACTAAACAGACATTTCTCCAAAGAAGATATACAGATGGCTAACAAACACTTGAAAAGATGCTCAATATCACTCATTATCAGAGAAATGCAAATCAAAACCACAATGAGGTACCATTTCACACCAGTCAGAATGGCTGTGATCCAAAAGTCTACAAGCAATAAATGCTGGAGAGGGTGTGGAGAAAAGGGAACCCTCTTACACTGTTGGTGNCACAAAAATAAACTCAAAATGGCTTAAAGATCTAAACATAAGACCAGAAACTATAAAACTCCTAGAGGCGAACATAGGCAAAACACTTTCCGACATAAATCACAGCAGGATCCTCTATGACCCACCTCCCAGAATATTGGAAATAAAAGCAAAAATAAACAAATAGGACCTAGTTAAAATTAAAAGCTTCTGCACAACAAAGGAAATTCTAAGCAAGGTGAAAAGACAGCCTTTAAAAGTGGGAGAAAATAATAGCAAATGAAGAAACTGACAAAGAACTAATCTCAAAAATATACAAGCAACTCCTGCAGCTCAATTCCAGAAAAATAAATGACTCAAACAAAAAATGGGCCAAAGAACTAAACAGACATTTCTCCAAAGACATACAGATAGCTAACAAATGCATGAAAAGATGCTCAACATCACTCATTATCAGGGAAATGCAAATCAAAATCACAATGAGGTACCATTTCATGCCAGTCAGAATGGCTGCGATCCAAAAGTCTACAAGCAATAAATGCTGGAGAGGGTGTGGAGAAAAGGGAACCCTCTTACACTGTTGATGGGAATGCAAACTAGTACAGCCACTATGGAGAACAGTGTGGAGATTCCTTTAAAAAATGGAAATAGAACTGCCTTATGGCCCAGCAATCCCACTGCTGGGCATACACACCGAGGAAACCAGAATTGAAAAAGACACGTGTACCCCAATGTTCATCACAGCACTGTTTATAATAGCCAGGACATGGAAGAAGCCTAGATGCCCATCAGCAGATGAATGGATAAGAAAGCTGTGGTACATATACACAATGGAGTATTACCCAGCCATTAGAAAGAATGCATTTGAATCAGTTCTAATGAGGTGGATGAAACTGGAGCCTATTATACAGAGTGAAGTAAGCCAAAAAGAAAAACACCAACACAGTATACTAACGCATATATATGGCCTTTAGAAAGACGGTAACGATAACCCTGTATGCGAGACAGCAAAAGAAACACAGATGTATAGAACAGTCTGTTGGACTCTGTGGGAGAGGGAGAGGGTGGGATGATTTGGGAGAATGGCATTGAAACATGTATAATATCATATATGAAACGAATCACCAGTCCAGGTTTGATGCAGATACAGGATGCTTGGGGCTGGTACACTGGGATGACCCAGCGGGATGGTATGGGGAGGGAGGTGGAGTGGGGTTCAGGATGGGGAATACGTGTATACCCATGGAGGATTCATGTTGATGTATGACAAAACCAATACAATATTGTAAAGTAATTAACCTCCAATTAAAATAAATAGATTTATATTTTTTAAAAATGGACATGAGTTTGAGTAAACTTCAGGAGTTGGTGATGGACAGGGAGGCCTGGCCTGCTGCAGTCCATGGGGTTGCAAAGAGTCAGACAGAACTGAGCGACTGAACTGATCTAAGCTGTTCTGATTGGATTCAGAGGTGGGGGGGGCGTCCAAGTGGCTTTGGAAGGAGAGTAAATGTTGAACATCTATCACCTAAGTTCTTACTGTCAATAGCTCAGCAGAAACCAAAAGGCATTTACAATGCCCTAAATTGCAGTCGTTTCTTACCGTAAAAATTCAACATAGAGTCTATACTTTGGAGCCATGCAGACTTGAAGGGGCTGCTGTTACTGTGACGCGCATTTTCCGCCAGGTGAGACCCTGAATGAGAGAATTCTCTCCGGGATGAGACACAGACCTCAGCAAAGCAGCAGCCTTTCCTTGGTTCCTGGCTTCTTTGCCCCCAAGTGCTGCACACTGACCACACCCAGCAGGATCCAATTTGGAGTTAGCCTCTCACACTCATTAAGAAAGTACAGTCCACTTGTCCTTGTCTTAGAAGAAATTAGGAGAGATGCAATTACCAAAATAAACAGATAACAGCAACAGAAACAAAACCTCAGTCAGTCTGAATGGGGGTGAGGAGAGAATAAAATGTATGTCAATAACCTAGTCTCTATTTATGTCCCTTTTTAATATTTGCATATGTGTGTGTTAGAACACTTGCTTAGGAAGACACTGCAGATCTCCATCCAAGTAACTCACTGTAGCCAATAAAAAAAAGGTCAACTCATCTGATTTATCAGAGAAAAGAAAAAGTACCAGGTAGACAAATACTAGAGTCACCCTGCAATTTATAATCAGGACTGTCAGGTAGGTGGAGCAGATGAGTGTTTCTTGCTAAATGGGCCAGGATTGCGGACGTTTGCCCCTTCATTTTGGGAGTGCAGACACGAACTTCACCCTGATAGATGGACTCCAGGCTGTCAGGTCTCAGGCAGTCTTTTGTACTGTGCTCACCTAGGAACACAAGCAGCAGTGGCAGAGGGTCTAGCCCCGTTGCTCCCTCCCTTGTAATCTGGGCAGGTCAAGTCTTCCGGCCTGCCTTTGCCCACCAGGCTGTTCGAGTTGCCTTTAGAGACCTTAACTCCAACATTGTAACTTCAAGAACCAGGATGGTTTTGGGGAGGTGTGCATTGCACACCTAGACTTGGCAAGGGAAGGCCCTGGTTTAATCATCTACCACTTACTATTGTATGACTCTGAGCAAATAGACAGATGGCATGGGACTGCAAGGAACAGAGGATTCAATGTAAACAGGCTTGAACAATAAAGGGATTTATGGGCTCAAGCCTTAAAAAATCCCAGAGATAAAAAGATTCCACAATGAATGGATCAGGATGATTCAGTTTCCCTGAAGTTCCCTTGGTTCTTCCTTCTCTCGAGGGTCAACGCTGATCTCAGACTGCCATCCCCTGTGGTAGCAAGGGAAGGCTGCTGTGGTTCTGAGAGCTGTGTCCACATCCCTCTTGTTCCAGAGAGAACCTCAGAAGAGCCCGAGAGTCCAGGCAAATATGGACTCAGCCCACTGCCCGCCTGGTCAGGTGCCTACTTTTGAGCCAATCAAGGTAGGGGAATGTGATGAGCTTACTGGTTGACCAATCACTGCCCACTCCTAGATCTGGGGCCCAAAGGCTATTGGGTCGGGTGATTCAGGCTCATGTGAAGAAGAAGGTCACAGAGACTTCCCTGGTGGTCCAGCATTTAAGACTTTGCCTTCCAATCAAGGGGTGCCGGTTCGATCCCTGGTTAGAAGCTGCAGTCCCACATGCCTTGAGGCCAAAAAACCCAAAACATAAAACAGAAGAAAAATTGTAATGAATTCAATAAAGACTTCAAGAATGGTCCATTTCAAAAAAAAAAAAAAAAAGAGGAGGACAGGGATGGTGAAAAGTTGCCTGTAATTGCTTGATAGGTACCCACAACAAAGTCACTGGAGTTCCTTCTTCAGCAGAACAGTGATAATGATAATGACAATCTTCTACTGAAGTTGTCAAATAATCCTAAGAGGTCACAGAAAGAAAGTCCTTTGGAGTCAGAAAAGCCCCGTATAACTTAGGAGGAGAAGCAGACATCCTGGTTATTACTGTTACTTTTATTAATGCACCAAAATTTGTTTATTTACTGTGAAGTTGGTTCAGGATAATAGAACGCTTGATATCAGATCTCTCAGTCAAGGATGCTGAAAATTCTGTTTCTCTCTTATAAAATTTATAATTAAAATTAATTTTCATTACATAACTAGTACACAAGTATATGCCCTCTGTAAGAAAATTAAAATATTAAAGCCCAAATCCCTACTGACCTCCTGGCATGTGACCACTCACGTGCTAGCCACCATTTTCAGTGTTATGAAAACCCTTGCAGGGACTGACACCAGATAAAATATGTCAATATTCATTCCTTCAACAAACACTTATTGAAGGCACTTATTCTGCCCTGTGCCATCCATGGAGAGTACACGGATGAGGCAGAAAATGAACAAACGGATAAAGAGAAAGGATAAAGAAATGGAGGCTGGATGATCATGAAAGGCCTCTGGGAGGAGGTGGCATCTGAGCAGAGGGAGGGGTCGTGAGGGTACCTGGGGGAGGACAGATTCAGCAGAGGGGAAGGCAGGAGCAGAGACGTGGGCTGGAACAGCCTGCCTTTCCAGGAGCAGAGACAGAGAAGCTAAGAGGTGTTGGGGGGATTAGGGAGCAGTGAGAGAGGCCAGGTTCCAGGTAGAGCTCTGGGCTGACAGGTGGACTCTAACAGCTTTTGGAAACTGTTTTTACCTAGATATGTATAGGTCATAGAAATGTGGATTTTAAAACATAAGCATGTACATATATGTGTGTGTGTGTGTGTGTGTGTGTGTGTTTATATATAGTTTATCTGGGTGAATGAAGGGAAGAATAAGTGAATCAATGAATGAGACCACGCATGCTCGGTGGGGCCATACTGTTCCCCGGGGGGGACTTGGTTTGGGGCTTGGAAAGACAGTACTCTCTTTATTTAAAAACACAGAAGTACCTACAGAAAATAAACCATCGTCTGGTATTTCTGTGGGATTAAATTTTCATGAACGGTAATTGAGAAAAGAAATATCTGAAATGACTCTTTAGGGGGTGATCAAGAAATAGAGAAACAGTCAATTAGAGGAAAATCAGTGGACACTGCAGCCTTTTCCTCCCACATTTTGCCAAGACCCTGATAGGAACGCGGAAGACAAACCCAGACGTGCCCAAGTTTGTGAAACAGCCCCGGCACTGCCCTGGTGGGAAAGGAAGAGAAGGGGCTGCAGCGCTTTGGGGAAACAGCTTTTTTTCCTGCCGAGGGACAGATTTACAAAGGATGATATTTGCATTTTCCCAAAGCCTCTAATTTTCTCATTTATCATTTGTCAGAGCCAGAGACCCTTCCACAGCACGTGGGATGTTTGCACACATCTAATGATCCCTTTTACCAAACAATGTCACAGTCCCTGAGAGAAATGCGTTCGCGTAGCTGAGGCTGCTAATTTCACCCACTGAAGTCACGCTGTGCCGTCCTCGCAGGCGGGATCTCGGGACGTCTCCCTTCACCCTGAGCTGAGTGGCTCCCGGTGAATGTGTTTCCCCCAAGCTCGGGCTCCTGTGACACCAGGGAACCATGGAAACCGGCCCACAGTCTGTCCCTGAGAGGAGGGGCAGGCGGACTGGAGGAGGGGCCGTGCCCGGAGCTTCAGGAGCAAGGCCAGGGCTCCTGGACGTCCTCTTTCCACCTGCTAGACTCACCCGACGGGGACCGTGACGGGGCTTTCACCAGGGGCAGGAAGGCTGGGTGGGCTGTGCCCCTGTCCCTAGGAGCGCCCTCTGGGCACTAGGGGGGCTTCCCCAGGGCCCCTGAGAACTCACTTCCCTTCCTCACCATCAGCTCACCCCATGCTGCTGCTGGAACACCAGCCTCTTCAGGGAAATTCAGCCCGGCACCCAGGGCAGTGGTTCCCGGCTTGCAGTGGTTCCCGGCTTCCAGCTGCCCCCGCTTCACGGGTGATGGACACGAGTGTGGGACTGCCCACACTCGTCACACGGAGCCCAGTGTGACACACACCGCAGCGCCTATGGATTCAAGGGCGTACCTGAAGTGGTTTCAGATCTCCAGCTGGAGCAAGGGTGGAGATCTCTGTCCCCAGGGAGCCTCCCTTTGCCCCCAGAGAGTGTCAGACACAGTAAAGGCCCCGAGTCCCCTGAGGCTTGGGGAGGGACTGAGACGGAGTAAAAAGGACAGGCTCACCACACCCCGCCCTCCATCGCTGTTCTGAGATGCCCCACCGTCCCCCACCTGCGGAGCCTCTGGCCCACTTCTGGGCTCTCTTGGGTTNAAACTCACTTCCCTTCCTCACTATCAGCTCACCCCATGCTGCTGCTGGAACACCAGCCTCTTTAGGGAAGTCCAGCCCAGCCCCCAGGGCAGTGGTTCCCGGCTTCCAGCTGCCCCCACTTCACAGGTGATGGATGCGAACGTGAGACCGCCTAGGTCACATGGAGCCCAGTGTGACACACACCGCGGCGCCTGTGGATTCAAGGGCGTACCTGAAGGGGTTTCAGATCTCCAGCCGGAGCGAGAGTGGAGATCTCTGTCCCCGGGGAGCCTCCCTTTGCCCTCAGAGAGTGTCAGACACAGTCAGTAAAGGCCCCGTGTCCCCTGAGGCTTGGGGAGGGACTGAGACGGAGTAAAAAGGACCAGCTCACCCCCCCGCCCTCCACCGCTGTTCTGAGATGCCCCACCGTCCCCCACCTGCGGAGCCTCTGGCCCACTTCTGGGCTCTCTTGGGTTCTGTGGGGCCCGGGCTTCCTGGGGCTGCTGGTCACACAGAATTTGGGGTTGTTGGAGCACACCCGCCACCCCAGATGCAGTGGACGCTTGGGATGACCTCTGACCCCAGGTCAGAGGCGGGCATTTGTGAAACCAAAGGCCACTGTGCCTCTGAGTCAGGCGCTGGCGGACAATGAAGCTTTTGTGTGGATGCAGTGAATGGAGGACCAGCGGGGTGGGAGGTGTATGACAAGGCTTCCCTGCAGGGTCCGCCGCAAAGGCCCGAGAGCAGTTTGGAGAGGGGCCCTGGGAGGCTGGGCCCCAGCGCAGCAAAGCGGGTGCTGGAACAGCACCTCCCTAGCGCGGTGGGTGGTCAGCGGTGCTGGTCCAGGAGTCGGGCCAGCCTGGCGTCGGGGGAATTCGTGCCGCAGCCCCCACACCCCCGAAGGTGTCAGGAGCTGAGATGGTGCCCGCGGGGCCCTCAGTGTTTCCTGGGCTGTAGGTTCACTCATGCGGTCCTGAGAGGGCATCTGTGCCCTGATCCTTCACCCGGTGACCCTGAGGCTCCCAGGTCCCTCACGTCACCTTTCCCAGGTGGACGTGGATCCCAGGGAGAGGCCATCCATGGAGCCACCGAGCAGAAGTCAGGAGCTGATGGGCACAGCGTTCCCAAGCTCGGGTCCCTCGGGGGCCACATGCATGGCCATTGCCCTGTAATGCCCTTGCTGTTATTAATATTCACCTTTCAGTCAGATGGATTCCAGGCTTTCCTAAATGAATCCATTCATTTTGGTTCCACTCACTTTAACCGCATCCCCCATCTTAATGGAATCACTGGTTTGAGGAATAAACTGGAATTTCCCCGTAAATCCTGTTAAAGTGAGTAAGTAACTATTAGAGTAAAAGCCTGCTCCTCACCTACTGGTGTGTCAGCTCCCCACTTGGTGCTGAGCCTCCCGGTGGCTTCAGCGAGGCAGGAGTCTGCTTCTCGCAGGGTAACAGCCTCAGCATCGAGGCCCAGAGCTGGGCGCGCAGCTGCATGGGGTTGGCCTTGACCTTCTTCTGTCCCACTGCTTCCTCACCTTTGGACGCTCTTGTCCTCCACCTGACCTAAGGGGGCGCACGTCCCATCAGGCAGGAGGGGAGGGGAGGGGAGGGGAGAAGGGCGGGTGGCACCCATCGTCTGCCGGTGCCCTGGGAAGATGCACTGCAAGGTGGGATGGGAGGTTCAGCTACAGCCCGGGAGGCCGTGTGCTCAGCTGAACACGGGAATTTCTAGCATTCCAGGAAGGAGGTGGTGGACGCGAGGGACAGCCAGCAGCCTCTGCCCCTTCTGTGGGCCCCTGAGATCATCTCCTCTCCGCCCGGGCGTGCACCCTGCAGGTGGTGAGAATGAGCCTTTGAGGGGAGCCTCCTGACGCTGCTCTGGGGTTGGGGGTGAGCAACCCTGGGACCTCCCTCAGCCTGGGGAGTGGAGGCTGCCTGAGGTTCCTCCAGCATGGGCGGAAACCCAACACGTTTCCTGACGCCTGCCCTGCGCCTCGTGCCCATGGCGTCCACGTTACTTGACCCAGAGACCAGGTGACGCGTGCTCACTTCCTGGACTCTTCACAGCAAGCTGCAGACACAGGACTGAATGAGAGGTCAGTATGATTTGGCCCCGCCTGTGTTTTATTTTCTATATTTTTGCTTTTTAAAAAAGTTTTACTGAGATGTAATTGACATGAAACATTGTGTTAGTTTTAGTTAGATGTATAATCTGTATGTATATATTATGAAATGATCCCAAGATAAGTTTAAACTTATTTTGGTCAGCTCCCCTCCCCCACCACACCTCCCACTGCCCTCCAAGGGCAAATCACGATGATTACATCATAATCATCATGGACGTCATGGGACCAGGTGGATAATATTCACGGCAGAGCCCATTTCTCTGATGTGGTTACATTTTCTTTCTTATGCATCTTCTGTTTTCCCAGAGTTAATCATTTCCTTGCTTCTACTTGCAAAATTGCTTACAGATACTCTGTTTTCTCCAAATCCTCCATCATTTCATCCAGTCCAGTGTTTTCTAAGTTGTTTTGGCCATAATTCATCATAAGAAATATATTTTACAACAAGGCCTGGCACACACACAGGTACATACATGCCTGCCCGTATGCTTGCACAATACGTGGAGCTAACATTTACAAAACAATATTGACTTTCATTACAAGCAATACCCGTTGATAGTTTCCACCCAATTCTGTTGTTTCACGCTTTTAAATGCTAGTTGAGACTCACAGAATAGACGTTGGCCCCGCTAAGGCGGCTTGACGTGCCCTTTGGAAAGCTCGGCACAAGCCCGACTCAGACCTGCTCCTCCGGGCTCCCCGCCTCCCAGCCTACCCCAACCCCCCTCTAGCTCCTCTCAGTGGGGTAACTCTCCTGTAACTGGGCAGCTCTCATCAGGAGACTTTTCTCTGTTCCTCTTCCAGGATGATTAACTGTTTGATGAACCCCATGTCTTCTTTCTCATTGGTTCTTTCTTTCCGTGAGTTACTTCCAATGCATTTCTTTTTAACTGAAGAAGAGAAAATTTTAGCCACTCTCTAGCCTACTTGATTTTTTTTCAGCTTTTCTCCAGTAACAGAATAATTATAGTGGGAAGGAGAAAAATTACAATAGGAAGAAGCCAGAGAGCAAATAGGAGAATTGATTTATGCATGGTTTTGGTTCTGCGAGAAGCCGGCGATACTCAGATGAAAAGCCAGGCCTCCAGCCATGTATCATTTCTGGCGACATCCAGACGATGGAATGAAATGTCCACTGTGGCTGTAAATCAAAGTGTCTCACCCTTGGCAAGCTTGACATTCTGGGCAGGACTGGTCTTTGTTGTGGGGACTGTCCTGAGCATTATGGGAGGTTTAGCAGCACCCGTGACCTCTCCCCATAAGGGACCAGTAGTCTCCCTCCCTCCTTTGGCTATGACAACCAAGCGTGTTTCCAGAAATCACCAAACATGCCCTGGGGGCGAATTCACCCCAGGCTGGAATCTTTGCTCCAACTGTCTGGACCCCACTTGTGCCCACGATTCCGGGGAGCATCACCGCCTACTGANGTTTAGCAGCACCCGTGACCTCTCCCCATAAGGGACCAGTAGTCTCCCTCCCTCCTTTGGCTATGACAACCAAGCGTGTTTCCAGAAATCACCAAACATGCCCTGGGGGCGAATTCACCCCAGGCTGGAATCTTTGCTCCAACTGTCTGGACCCCACTTGTGCCCACGATTCCGGGGAGCATCACCGCCTACTGACGATGCATCAGGTGGAGCCTGAATCGGTCCATTGCATCCTCCAGAAGCCATAGCAGGTGTCGTGAGCAGACGCCTGTCATTTACTGCCTTGGTGGGGGACGCCCCGGGGATGCGTGCAAACCAGCCGGTTAGAGCCTGTTCCAGGCCGGCTCTCCTCTGACTCACGCTCCTGAGGACTGGTCTCTGCCTCCTCTGAGTTATTA
>SJYA01012108.1:0-12078 GCA_006410615.1 Neotragus moschatus
GGGCCATGCTCCTCCTGAAGGCTGTTAGGGAGGCTCCTTCCTTGCCTCTTCTAGCTTCTAGTGGCCCCTGGCAGCATTATTCCAACCTCTGTTTCTGTCTTCATATGACTGTCATTGCAATGCTTGTGTCTCTGTTCAGTCCTCCTCTTGTAATAAGGAAAAGTTGCACAGATTACAGCTCAACCCAGTGGCTTTACCTTAACAATCAAATCTACAAAGACCTTATTTGCAAGTAAGATCACATTCATAGCATTAGGGCTTCAGCATCCTTTTCAGGACCACAGAGGAAAAAGGCTTAAAATGTGAAGCCAAATATAAATGTTAACAGACTACAAGAAACTAAAGTGGAAACCCTGTTGAGGACACTCTCATGAGCTCATTCTTGTTTTTGGATGTTTCATGTAAATGCAATCATATCTTCATGTGATCTTTTCCCTGGCTTCTTTCACCTAGCATAATGTTTTCAAAGCTTATTCACATTGTTGAGTGTAACTGTATTCCTTTCCTTTTTAAAAATATAATATTTAAAAATATTTATTTATTCACTGCATCAGGTCTTGGTTGCAGCACATAGAATCTTCACTGTGTGCTCGGTCTCTCTAGTTGTGGCATGCAGCCTCAGTAGTTGTGGCACACAGGCTCTCTAGTTGTGGCACATGGGCTGTGGAGCAGGAGGCTCAGTAATTGTGGAGCCCAGTCTTAGCTGTTCCATGGCATGTGAAATCTCAGTTTGAAAACTAGGGATCATACCTGTGTCCCCTGCTTTGGAAAGTGTATTCGGAACCACTGGACCACCATGGAAGTCCCTACTCTGATCCTTTTTTGGTTAAGTAATACTCTATTATATGTATATATACATCGTGTGTGTGTGTGTGTGTGTGTGTGTGTGTGTGTGTGTGTGCGTGTGTGTATCCATTTATTAGTTGTCCATTTGGGTTGTTTCCACTTTATTTTACTATTATGAATAATGAGGCTTTATCATTCATGTAGAATTTTTGGATTGAACATGCATTGTCAGTCCTCTTGGATATATAGGAAGTGAAATTACTGTATCATATGGTAATCTATGTTTAACTTTTTGAGACAATGCCAAACTGTTTTCTACAGCAGTTGTGTCATTTTACTTCCTCACCAGCAGTGGACGAGGGTTAAATTTATCCACATACTCATCAGTATTTTTTATTTTGTCTTAAAAAAAAAAAAAACAGGGAGTATGAAGTAGTATCTTGTTTTGATTTGCATTTCCCCAATGACAAATGATATTCATTATTTGTTTTCATGTATTTTTTGGCCATTTGTGCATCTTATTTGAAGAAACTCCTATTCAAATCTTTCACTCATTTAAAAATAGATTATTTGCCTTCTTGTTGTAGAGTTGTAAGAGTTCATTATATATTCTGGATATGAGATCTTTATCAGGTTGGCAATTATTTTCTCCCATTCTTTAGGCTGTCTTTTCACTTTCTAGAGTCTTATTTATTTAATAGGAAAATGTTTTAAATTTTAATTAAATATGACACCTGTTTTTCTTTGGTGCTTTTGATGTCATATATTAGAAACTGTTGTCTAATCCATGGTCATGAAGATTTGCATTTGTTTTCTTCTTTTAACTCTTACATTTAGATCTTTGATCCATTTTGAGTTAATGGTTTTGTATCATGCAAGATAAGCATCCAAATTTGCTATTTTGCTTGTGAATATCCAGTGGTCCCAGCACTATATGTTGTTTCTATCCATTAATCTGTTACAGACATTCTTCATGGCATACAGACATTCTTCATGGCATTCTTTATCCTCTTGTATATATCCCACATATATACAGACAGCTCTCTAGTGTTGAACTAAATGATTGCCTGCCCTTTGGGATCCCTGGCATGCTCCTCCCACCCCCGCCCCGGCCTCCATGTCCATCAGCTCAACCAGGGTCACTTAGGAACTTCCTAGCCTTCATTCCTTCCCAAAGCAAGAGCAAGAATCACAAGTTTCTCATTATTTGAGTCTTAGGTTAAAACTATCCATTGCTCACATGGGGCACTTTGTCATCCTATTTTCACACTTATTTTCACCGATGACCGTCCCTTTTCTCAGAGGAGTGACAACGGCAGGATATTTATCTGTTCACTTTAAGAGAGTATCGAAAAGTGAACAAGAACAAAATCAAGATCCCCTATCAGGACCTCTGCTGAGATCCACACACAACTCCTTAAATCAAAATGACCTTTGCTGGTGAGGAAATTTCAAGCCTTAGCATTTGGCATTGATGTTTCTGTTAGTGTTTGCAATGGCGTTCATGCAGGGTTTGTGGACTGAGTTGTTGCAGANATCAGGACCTCTGCTGAGATCCACGCACAACTCCTTAAATCAAAATGACCTTTGCTGGTGAGGAAATTTCAAGCCTTAGCATTTGGCATTGATGTTTCTGTTAGTGTTTGCAATGGCGTTCATGCAGGGTTTGTGGACTGAGTTGTTGCAGATCATTTTTCTTTTTACATGTCTCATTAGTGACCTCAGGGTTTCCCTGGTGGCTCAGCTGGTAAAGAATCTGCCTGTAATGTGGAAGACCTAGGTTTGATCCCTGGTTGGGAGGATGCCCTGGAGAAGAAAAAGGCTACCCACTCCAGTATTATGGCCTGGAGAATTGCATGGACTGTATAGTCCACAGGGTCACAAAGAATTGGACGCAACTGAGCAACTTTCACTTAGCGATCTGAGGTCACCAGACACCTGAGAATCTCTGGCTGGGTAGGCAAGAGGCAGAGGATATTGTAGGGAGAGACCTGGAAGTGCATAGCTGTATTACAGATGGGCTTCTGTTGGTGTGTGAAGATGGCAGTGNGGGTTTGATCCCTGGTTGGGAGGATGCCCTGGAGAAGAAAAACGCTACCCACTCCAGTATTATGGCCTGGAGAATTGCATGGACTGTATAGTCCATGGGATCACAAAGAATTGGACGCAACTGAGCAACTTTCACTTAGTGATCTGAGGTCACAAGACACCTGAGAATCTCTGGCTGGGTAGGCAAGAGGCAGAGGATACTGTAGGGAGAGACCTGGAAGTGCATAGCTGTATTACAGATGGGCTTCTGTTGGTGTGTGAAGATGGCAGTGTTGAAGATAAAGCAAATGTGAATAAAGAGATAGGGAGTCACACCTAGGACTGATGATACAGGCTAACCTGCCTCACTTATCTGCACCAGACAGCTGACTCTCCCAGGCATGAATGAGACAGGGGTGACTCTCTACTCCACGATCATATCACCAGTTCTCAACCAACAAAGACCTATTTGCCTTTTGAGATTCACATAAAATAAAAATCTCCAATCCACTTAAATCTTTAAATTTATCCCTGAATTGAAAAACCACACCTTGCTTACCCTGTGAGTTGGTCAGCTAGTGAGAAAACTCCTCCTTGGGAGGAGACTTTCTGGAGGACCTCCATGGGCCCTAGGGAACCAAGTCTCCAATGACAGGCTCTTTGGACGTGCAGAAACATCTGCATTCAAGCTGCTGGGAGGTGACAATCCCCTGCCAGTACAGAGGGCCAGGTCTGCACTAATGTCTTCCCTCCTTGCCATCACACACCTGAGTGAGTGTGTGGGTGCATGGTTGTTTGCCGGTGGGGTCAGGAATGAGACAGCAGCCTCTATGTTCAATGTGTATATAAAGTGGATGAAGAAACATTTGCAAATACTGATTTCTTTGAACACAATGTGACTGTCCAGTACATTTATTTCTTCCATTCAGTTCAATTCAAGCAAATGAATATGTACTCAGACTCTGCCCTGGGGCGGTTCTGCCCTTGGTTCATGGGGGAGTCCAGGGGATGAGAGGGCAAATGGTCCTCATCCGCTTTCAAGAGTAAAAGCAGTTCAATGACAGGACGGAGTCAAAGGCAATCTGAGGTCAGGTGGAAAACACCTAAAATTAACAGTGGCTGTTAGGCTCTGCGGAGAGGGGAGTTCAGGGACCACCAAGTAACAGAAGAAGGTTTCAGGTTGGAGATTTGCCTGGCACACCTCTGAGGTTGGTAGATTAGAGGAGGTGAGGGAGAAAAAAATAAAATAAAATATTTTAAAAAATAATAAAATAAAATAGATTGTAGAATGGGAAAAAAAAAAAAGAAAGAAAGACGAAGGGAATGCATGCCCTGAAGCAGCAGTGCACCTGAGATGACGGTGATTATCACTGCAAGGGATGAAGTGTTATTTACAGTGTGTCAGGACTGAGCTCACCAAAGGCATCAGGCAGCTAGCTGCAGAGCAGGTACAGCAGGAACAGGGCACCCAGCAGGGCCGCCAGGCCCAGCTTACACCAGGTCCCTGGCGCTGCCTTGGGCCACGTCCACAGCCCGGCCAGCGGTCAGTCGCTCCGCCACTATGTGCAGCCTCTCCTCGGGGCTCAGCCCGCCCAGGGTCTGCGCCAACGGGTACACGTCGTTGGTGTAGGGGTCACCGCCGTGGTCCCTCACCAGCTCCTCCACCAGCCCCATCACCTCCCGACCTGCGCCTCCCACTCCTCGTCAGCCTCTCGGTTGTTGAAGGCACAGCAGCGGCCCCCGCGCTCGGCCACCCGCTCCCCCGCTCCCGGAGAGCGCGGTTGTCGGTGTCGCACACGTACTGCTGCAGCGAGCCCCCCGCCAGGTCCTCCCTGCGGGTGAAGACCACGACGGTGCGCGCCGCGATGCCTGCCCCGAAGAGCGCCTTCACCCCTTGCCAGGCCCGCAGGTCCTGGGCGGTGAAGCGGCCGAGCTGGGTCACCAGGAGCACGGCGTGGGGCCCCGGGGCCGACAGCAGGTAGCAGCGGCCTCTCTCCTCGAAGTCCGGGTCTGCCTGGGCGACCTCGGGGCTGAAGAGGTCGGGGGTGTCAAGGACTTCCACGTCCCACGAGGCCCAGCGGCAGCTCCCCGTGGCACAGACGCTGGTCACCGCCGTAGCCGCGAGCCTGGAGAGGAAGTGCTTCCGCTGGAGGATGCTGTTGCCAGTGGCGCTCTTCCCGGTCCCTGACCTCCCGGCCAGGAGGAGGCGCAGCCTGCGCTCCTGCAGGGCGGACCTGGACTCCTGGAAACCTGTGGGCACTGGTGGTCTGTAAGCTTTGAAACCTGAGAGGGTCATGTCCTTGTCCCCGGGTCTCCTGGAGGCCTTGCGAGCAAAGGAGAACAGGGTGCTTCCACGGTTGTGTTTTGGACCAAACCTTTACTGGTTTCCCTTGTGGCTCAGCTGGTAAAGAATCTGCCCGCCACGCGGGAGACCTGGGTTCAATCCCTGAGTTGGGAAGATCCTCTGGAGAAGGGAAAGGCTCACTCCAGTATTCTGGTCTGGAGAATTCCATGGAGTATCTAGTCCATGGGGTCGCAGAGTTGGACATGACTAGGCGACTTTCACTTTACTGAGTGACCTGGTGTGAGATTTGGGCACTCCAAGGGGGTCTCTACCCATCTATTTCTCCCGTCTTTGCCATCACGCATGCACCTGTAAGTGCTCCAGCAGCTGCTGAACCTCTCTCTAGAGAATGCACCCTTTGTAACACAGGCCATTGCTTCGTCTGATATCACCTGTCATTCAGGCTGTGCAGAGCCGGTCCTTTTCCCTGATGCCCTCCCACTGGGGAAAGGGGTGGGGCAGTGGGCCCAGCCGGAGGGCTATCTGGAGTCCCATAGCCGGGGTTTGAATCATAAACTGTCCTCTACCAGCCTTGTAACCTTAGGAGCTGCTTAGTTTAAGTGTTAAACCTCTTCTGCACAAACGGAATCAATATTGTAGCGCTGTCCTCACAGGGCGTCAGAAAATAAGATGAGCTCAACTCTCTTCCTTCCCTTCCTGCCTCCATCCTCCTCCTTTCTTGTCTCTTAAACCTGCTGCCTAAGAAGACACTTGTGTAGCCCTCCATCCTTGTTCCCTAACACCTTCTACCTGGTGAACCATGTTCCCTCCAATACACGACTTGATGCCCTCTACATCCACTTCTGTTTATTCATTTTTTTTTTTTTTTTTTAAACAGAGATACAGGTTACTCAAAGAACCTGATAACTCACAGCAGGGCGGGGACAAAGATCCAGGTGAAGTGCCAGCCCCAGGGCTCTTGCTGCTTCACCCGAGCATCAAGTCACCTCTTGGCTTCTCTTGTTCAGTCTTGAATTAGCCCATCCATCTACCATCCAGGGTTCACACATGGGGGCTAATATGCATTGTGAGACGTGTTCTTACCATAGGCATTTTCTTCATCTCTTCCCACCTTTCATTCTCCCATGATTACTTGAAAGTGTCCCAGACACAATTTGTTCATTCACTCATTTATCAAATAGGTGTAATGCCTACAGTGTGTCAGGCCAGGTCTAAAATGCTGGTGACTTCAGAGTGAGAAGGTTTTAGATCCTGCCTTCTCTGGAGCATTGGAAAGAGATTGGAGGAAATGTTCAGCAAAGACATTTGGAGGAGTCTAGTCTGGGTTGGGATGATGCTGTGAGAACACCTGGTAAGCTTGGCTTTGTCGTCTCAGGGCCCCCAGATGCAAAGAGCAGAGGGGAGATGATAACATTTACTCCATGTCAAGATGAGCCCCTTAGCTGGTCTGGAAATCAGTAGGGCTTATTGTAGGGGCTGTAAGATACTGAGCCCCTGGTCTTGAAGAATATGTACAGCTTGCTTGCCCCCAGTCCCAGTGCAGAGGCAGTAGATTGAACACTGCCTGGTGCTCTGGCCAGCCTGCCAGGACTGTCCCCAGAGCACCTCCCAGCGCCCAGGATCCTACTCCATCTGCTACTGCTCCCCTCAAAGGCAGAGGCCACCACTGCCAGTGGGTAGGTGAGCACCAGGGAAGGAGCAGAGAAAGCTCTGTGGTCTGGCTCCAACCCTTTGGTTCCCCATCCTGCCTCTAACCAAGGGGTACACACCAAGGAAAAATTGGAACCAGCTCAAAAGTGGCCCCAAGGACTCAGGCTATGGCTATGCCCCCAGCCAAGGTGAAGATAGTCATCAACCTGGGGAAAGATTAAGCTCCCTTAAGACTCCTGCTCCTGCCACTTGGTTTTTGTTCCTTCCGCAATACTGTGGCAACTGATTTGGAGCCTGGCTGGCACCTGGCTCTGGCTGGCACCCCCCCCTCACTCCAGTCCTGCCTCCCACCACTGCAGTGGCTGCTAGCACACACTGGGAAATGACACAGTCACCACTCACTTCCAGTCCAGCTCTCCCACCAAAGCCACCAGGCACATGCACAGTGCAAAGGGACACTTCCATGAAGGACACAACTTCAAGACCAGGATAGGTGACCGTTCACCTAACTTCATAGCAGCAGACTGAGAAAGTTAAAATTAGAAAACAGAGGCATATATTTTAAATGAAAGAACAAGGTAACAGAGACAAATAACTTGCTTGCCAAAGAGTCCAAAGCAACAGTAGTAAAAATGCTAACTGAACTTGAGAAAACAACAGCTTAACAAGTGGAAAGTTCAGCAAAGAACTAGAAAATATAAAAACCAGTCAGAGCTGATGATTATGATAATGGAAATGAAAAACATGCTAGAAGGAATTCAGGCCGGCTGAGGTGACACAGAAGAACATCTAAGACAGAAGAATGGAAATCACCTAACCAGAACAGCAAAAAAAAAAAAAAAAACACACATTTAAAAAATGGATGATAGTTTATGGGTCCTCTGGGACAACATCAAGTGTACTAACATTCACGCTATAGGAAGAGACGAGAGAGAAGTGGGTCAAAAATACGTTTGGTAAAATTATAATCGAAAAGTTTCCTAACTTGAGGGAAAAAAACCCAGATATTCAGGTACAAGAGGCATGGGGCACCGCTGTCAGAATGGCTGTCATCAGAAAACAAGAAATAACACGTGTTTGCGAGGATGTAGAGAAAAGGGAGCCCCAGTGCACTGGTAGTGGGACTGTCAGTTGCTACAGTAATGGTAGAAAATAGTATGGTGGGTCCTTGAAAAATTTAAACTAGAACTTGCATATGATCTAGCAGTTTTACTCCTGGGTATAGATCCAAAGGAAACGAAAACACTACTTCAGAAAGTTGTATGCTCTCCAATATTCATAGCAGCATTATTGATAATAACCAAGACAGGAAAGCAACCTAAATGTCCATCAGTAGATGATTGGGTAATGAAGGTGTTTTATATATACATGTGTATTGTCTTCCCTGTGCTCAGACAGTAAAGAATTTGCTTCAGTGCAGGAGAGCTGGGTTTGATCCCTGGGTTGAGAAGATTCTCCCTGGAGAAGGGAAAGGCTACCCACACCAGTATCCTTGCCTGGAGAATTTCATGGACAGAGAAGCCTGGTGGGCTACAGTCCCTGGGATCCTAAAGAGTTGGACACGACTGAGTGGCTAACACTTTCAGTTTTGATTCTCACATACACACACACACACACACACACACATGCACACACACACACACACACACACACACATATATAAAATGGAATAATCCTCAGCCATAAAAAAGGATGAAATCTTTCCATTTGCAACAACATAGATGGACCTAGAGGGTATCATGCTTCTTGAAATAAGTTATATTATGCTTATGGAGATAAGTAATAAGAAAGGAAAATGCTGTATGTTTTCACAACCTTAAAAAAAAAAAAAAAAAACAGTTGACTATAACAAAAGAGAAACAGACTCACCAGTACAAACAATGAATTAGTGGTTACCATTGAGGACAGGGCTGAAGGGGGAGGCAAGATCAGAGAAAAGGATTAAGAGGTAAAAATTATTAGATATAAAATTAAGATAAGGAATTCCCTGGAAATCCATTGGTTGGGGGATTTCACTGCCAAGGGCAAGGGTTTGATCCTTGTTTGGGGAACTAAATCCCAGGAGCCACAGGGTGTGGCTAGGAAATAAAAGATACAAAAATGTAATCTACAAAAAATATAGTTAATATTTTATATTAACTTTACATGAAGCATAATTTATTAAAATGTCAAATCACTATGTTGTACACTTGAAAGTACTATAGTATTTTAAGTCAACTGTATGTCAATTAAAAATAAGTAAACAAATAAGTCTAAATATGATCTGTGTGCTAGAGAGACTGGGAGGCTCCCCTCCAGCTTGTTATGCTCTTGCCCTAGAATCTGAGGCTTCTCAAAGTAAAGTGATTATTCTCATTCAAATATCATTTAGTACAATTAAACATTCTGTGATCAAGTTTCCCTGATCCCGTGAGCACCTGAACAAAAGAGCACAGTCTCTCCTCAGCCTACTTCTCGAGCCTCAATTCCAGTGAATCCCCGCCCACCCCCACCCCACCAGTCAGCCACTCCAGATAGAAGATTTCAGTGCCTTCCCAACCCACCTGGTGTTCTCCCTCCTAGGACCCTTCATCCCACCCCACATTTCTGCCTGAGTCCTGTCTGCTTTACTGTCCATTTCAAACTCTACCTCTTCAGGTCGCCCACCTGGTTCCTACAGATAACTGTGTTCTCCCCCATTGGCTCCAACATCAAAGGAAAAGCAAAGACAGAGGCTGGCTCGATAACCCGTCTCAAAGAACTCAGAGGGCAGTTTTGTCCAGAACTCAAGCCAAAGCTGTTTGCATTTCTGCAGTATCTCTCCTGCATCCCTCACCCTGCAAAGCTTTCAGTCAAGTTTGTCCCAGGGGCAAATCCCATGATGTAATTAGTTATTTTGTGTTTAGAATTCAACAGGCTCCCTTAATTGACAGCAGAGCTGAAATGAAGAGAGAGCTACAAGATTCACAACCAAGAAGAAGGTTTTACCTGAAGCAAGATGTCCTCGTCACAGGGGGAAATGAGAAAGTGTGTTACAGGGAATCTACAGAACTCTGGTATGTCCTTTGGAACTTCCCGCAAAGTTTGGAATGGAATTCGGAAAGTTCTTCTGAGATTCTTAACAGCTAAAATCAGGGGCTACAAAGGTATACAGGTTACTGGAAAAAGTAAAACTTGTACAATCCTTTCTTTCAAGGGGTCAAGGTTTATTTAACTAGTCCAGTACTCATTGAACCTGGCATCTTTTGGAATTATTTAGGAGATTGTTAAGCATGTATATATTTTTATCTTTTGCAATACTTTATATTTTCTATAGTTCCTTTGATCTTATTGTCCATGTGCAATGCACATTTTTATGTAGCTGCAATGCTATCACATACACTATTCACAGTCTGTGTTTTTTCTTAATATTTTTCACACCTGCCATATTGCTCCAATCTTTATTTTATGGCTGCAGAAATGCCATTGTGGTGATTCACAGTATATGAAAACATGTATTTCTTAGACTTATATTCCTATATCTGTACTTAAAAAGATTAAGTTCCCCTCCATGCCGAATTATTTTTAATCATTCAGCCCATGATTTGAGTTTTTGAATCAGTTATCCTAGTCCCTTCCCTTCAGTACACAGTTACGATGAGGAAATTAACATGGTACAGCAGCCCACAAAGCCCAGCTTGACTTGGGAGAAGATATTCAAGAGTCCCTGTAGGGCAAGGGGTGAGGACCAAGTTCATAACTTTAGTTGTTTCCTGCACTATTGTGGATAGTGCTAAGGAGAGTGGAGGCTTTAGGAGAATTACAGAATTCTCACTTTGTAACTTGTTCTGAGGTTAGCTTTCCTTATAAGTCCCCAGGAGTACCTTTTGCCTTTGCTGAACATGCTTTTTGGGTGTGTTTGTTGACTTTGAAAATGTGTTTTGGTGTCTGCAGTAGTTCTAGCAGTCACCTTTCTTATTTACTAGGGGACAAAGAAAGGAGAAGGGCTTCCCAGGTGGCTCAGTGGTAAAGAATCTTGCTGCCAATGCAGGAGAAACAAGAGATGTGGGCTTGATTCCTGGATCAGGAGGATCCCCTGGAGCAGGAAATGGCAACCCACTCCAGTATTCTTGCCTGGAATCTTCGATGGACAGAGGAGCCTGGTGGGCTACAGTCCAGGGGGTCATAAAGAGTCAGACATGAGTGACTGAGCATGCACACATACAGAGAAAGAGAGAGAATTTAAGAGTATGTGCCACATAAGAGTATGTGCCTAGAGAAGAAAATGGCAACCCACTCCAGTACTCCTGCCTGGAAAATTTCATGGATGGAGGAGCCTGGTGGGCTACAGTCCATGGGGTCGCAAAAAGTCAGGCACAGCTGAGTGAATTCACTTTCACTTTCAAGAGTATGCACATCACATAGCATCACTGATTCAAGGGACATGAATTTTGAGCAAACTTTGGGAGATAGTGGAGGACAGAGGAGACTGGTTGGCTACAGTCCTGGGGCTGCAAAGAGTTAGACATGACTGAATGACTAAACAACAACAGGAGCATGTGCAACAAGAGCTGGAGAGTGATGCTTACTGCTTCTGAACTTACTCTATTTGACACTCAAAACATCCTTACTAACCTATACATGCGAAGTTACTGTTTCTAGGTCTTGCTTCCCTTTCTCATACTTACTAGAATGCACATTCTCACTACCCAGCTTCACACAGTCCTACTCCCAGAATGACTCCCTTTCCCTTACACTCACCTTTNTGCTTCTGAACTTACTCTATTTGACACTCAAAACATCCTTACTAACCTATACATGCGAAGTTACTGTTTCTAGGTCTTGCTTCCCTTTCTCATACTTACTAGAATGCACATTCTCACTACCCAGCTTCACACAGTCCTACTCCCAGAATGACTCCCTTTCCCTTACACTCACCTTTCCTGCAGAATTGGTGACAGGCTCTAACTTTAGATCCAAGAAGCTCCTGATCTGCTGCCTGCCCTTGGCTGTGGGTGCAGTTACTTGTTTCCTCCCCACCAACGAGGAAGCCTCTGTGCTTCTCAGAGCTCAAGAACCTCAGGGAGAGAAGGGCCCAGTGGTGATGACTTAAAGAGACAGCAACATTAACCATTGAATTGGTGTGTATGCAGTATTGTCACTGATATCTTATCCCATGCTGATTCCCTGGTAGCTCAGCTGGTAAAGAATCTACCTGCAATGAAGAAGACCCTGGTTCAATTCCTGGGTTGGGAAGATACCCTGGAGAAGAGATAAGCTACTCCAATCTTCTTGGGCTTCCCTGGTTAGCTCAATCAGTAAAGAATCTGCCTGCACTGGGCATACACACC
>SJYA01012109.1:0-11132 GCA_006410615.1 Neotragus moschatus
TTTCCTAAACACAGCATTCTGTTCACTCCAGAAAGGCATTTCAGTGTTTTATCAAACCTTGAAGGTATGGCAGAACTTGCAACATCAAGAAGGCCACTTAAAAGGAAGAGCCCGTCAGGTTCCATATCTGAGAAGTTAAGAGGCTCATAAAAATTTAAGACCATATCATTCCAACTTCAGACTTCAAGATATCCAGATTCTCCCCTTGAACTGGATTCTAACCAAGGGGAACAGATCAAGAAATTAGGTCTTTGTCTTCATCATACAGAGTACACCCAAGAAGTATGAAGAGACAGGAGGGAACAACTTTCTGGATGACAAAGGTGCCCTGAACTTGGTCCAGACTCTCACGGTGATGGGTCTCATCTGGAATCGCCACGAATCATGGACAGATACCAAAGGTCGCAGCTGGTAAAAGGACCACAGGTAATACATTTGAAAGCTGTTGTCTGATAGTCCCTTAAGTCTTGCTCTTTGCTCCTGTTGCTAACTCGTTTTGGAATGATCGTACATTAATTGCTGTGAGCCTTTCTCCTTTCTTTTATGTTTCTTTATTATTTATTTGGCTATATCAGGATCTTTCACTGTGGCATGCAAGCTCTTCCTTGCACTCTCTGGGCCTCTCTCTAGTTGTGGCACACGTGCTTAGTTGCTTGTGCCATGTGGGAACCTAGCTCCCTGACTGAGGATTGAACCCATACCCCCTGCATTGGAAGGCAGATTCTCAACCACTGAACCACCAGCCCCAACTTGAAGCCTTTCTTGAATAGCTATAAGCTATGTTTAACCTTCCTTCTATACATGTGATGGCTCTGAGGTTCCACTTGGGGTATGAGGTCCCCAGACTCAGGACAGAGCACTGGGGGACTGTGGGTGGTGGGGAATAGCACTGGATCACCAGACGCCACAAAAAGAGCCAGCAGGTGTCAACTCCATTTGGAGAAACTGAAATCAAAGACAGGCACGTGGTCTGGCTGAGCTGTTGACTCCTCGAGGAAGGCGAGAAGGCAGGGTCCAGGTGGAAGGTAAGGGGATGAGAGTGATGGGAGAGCAGGGTTCTGATAAAAGGGTAAGTGATGTTAGAAGGCAAATCGTTCACCAGCAGCTTCTCAAATAATCTGTCTCTTCTAACCTCATAAATCTGAGACTGTCAATTTGCCTTTCTTTCAGTATCAAATTTTTAATGTAAAATGTCCCCAGTGCCCTAATTGCCAGTAATAGCATCTCCCTATTACATCTTCCCAGATATTTTTTTAAATCACATTTTAAGGGTACTACTTATATTGATTATCTGTTTTTGCATAACAAATTATCACAAACTAGCAGTTTAAAAAACCACTCATTTACTATTTCACAGTTTCTGTGTCAAGAATCTAAGAATGGTCTAAACGGTCCCTTCCTCTAACTTAGGGCCTCCCATAGGCTGTGGTTACATTGCCAGTCAGGGCTGGGTCTCATCTGAAGGCTCCCCTGGGGGGAAGAGCCACACTCAAGGTTGAGTGGTTGCTGGTGGGGTTCAGTCCCATTGCTGCTGTTGGCCAGAAGCCACCTCAGTTCCCTACCACGTGGGCCTCTCCAACATGGCTTCTTAAGGGCAAGTCAGGAGTGGAATAGGGACTTTCCTGCCAGTCCAGTGGTTAAGAACCTGCCTTGCAATGCAGAGGACATGGGTTTGATCCCTGGTCAGGGAACTAAGATCCCACACGCCGCAAATAAGCCTGAGCCCTGCCACTACTGAGTCCACACTCCAGAGCCCATGTGCCGCAACTAGAGAATCCGTGCACTTCAACAAAAGATCCCACATAGAGCAACACCGCCAAATAAATACATAAATGGAGTGCAGAGTGCAGTAGAGTCTGCTGCAAGACACAGGTCACAGCCTTAGTTAAAACTAGGAGGATGGGGTATGCTGCAAATCCTGACTGGAGACGAGAACCTGTCACCTTTGCTATATTCTCTTGGTTAGAAGCAATTCTCTCAAGGGGGTGGAGTGCATAAGAGTGTAAATGCTAGGGTCATCGTGCGCCATTTTAGAAGCTGCCTTCTGCACCATCTTCACAGCCAGAATGAGTCACTAAGACCCCCTGGCTTATTCCCAGGCTCCCACTGCTGCCGCAACTGCTGCCTTGGCCCTCGGGAGATCCCCACCCTGAGGCTCCAGCTGCCCACCCAAGAGTGAGGCAGGACTCTGTTCTCAGTGACACTGGACCCAGAAACCCTTCAGGTGAAGAAAGCGGAGTAGCCCACAGCTGCTCCTGGAGGGTCTGCTCTCGTAGACCAGATCCAAGCCTGACCCCAGGGCGTTCCTACCAGAGAGCCCCCCACCTGGGTCCCACCCACCAGCGGCAACCCTCCAGCTCTCCTTCACTCACAGTCTTCTGTTCCCAGATGTCCCACCCCAGGGTTCACCTTTCCCGTGACTGAGTTGGAAACACTCATTCCCTTGCAGTGCAAAGCCCCCTCCCACGCAGTGTGTGGTCTGGCTCTGGTCTAAACAGGACAATCTAGTCCATCAAACATTCCAAGGCAAGAAAGTCCAAAATCACCCACCACCCACTCCTGCCCCACTACTCATTCAGTCTCAGAAACCTCCACCCAGAGGACATGAGCTTCCAGCCCAGGGTGTGAGCCATACCATTCCTGTCCTTTTTGCATTCTTCCCTCCAGGATCAGAAAAAGAGGAGATCAGCCAGGTGTCCCCACTGTCTTTGTCTTTAGCTCCCAAACTCCTGAGAACAAGTGCTTGGACCCACACTCCCTAAGAACAATAATGCTCAGTCATAAGACAGCCCAGTTCTGGGGAGAATACGTCAGTAACGTGCTTGCTCAGATGATGTTGCTGAACACAGCATCTCGGCCTGGAGCATCGCTGTTTGGGTTTGTTGTTCACTCAGTCGTGTCTGACTCTTTGCAGCCCCATGAACTGCAGCACATCAGGCTTCCCTGTCCTTCTCTGTCTCTAGGAGTTTGCTCAAACCCACCCATTGAGTCAATGATGCCATCCAACCATCTTGTCCTCTGTCATCCGCTTCTTCCCCTGCCCTCAGTTTCTGTTTCGGTTACTTTGCTGCATTCAGGGTTCCCTCCAGACTGTGAATAGATGGTCCTTCTGAAACCAAATATCTCTGGTGGATATAATCTGACCTCTGTCCCAAAAGACAATAGTCCTTTTCGGCCCCTAAAGGATCTGTCTTTTCAGATGTAAAATAATGCCAAATTCTAGTCCCCACCAGGCATTCTCCAACTGTCCCCAGAGTACTGGGTGTCGAGGATGCTCTGGAGACCTGGCCATGTTTGTTTCCTTGGGATAGCAGGTGCTGACAGTTTGTTTTCTTTAGGATAGAGCCGCCCTTTAACAAGCTCAGTGGACGCTTACCTCTCCCAGATTCCAATAGGTACTTTCCTCTGTTCTGGGATGTAGTGCAGGAGTCTAGCGGTGCTTGCACACTCAATTCAGTGGGGAAATAATGGCATGTCAATTGATCACTGTCATCGCCACCATGGCATCAAGGCAGAGTCCACAGAAGGACCGAGGCTCATGTGTCTCCCTGTTGGGTGGCACAGTGCCCTCCCCTGGAGTGTCACACACCTCCAGCCCTGCTCTGTGCTGCCCAGGACTGAGGAGACTTAACTGAAGGGTGTTGCTACCATCATCCATCCTCCCCTTCTTCAGAAGAGTTGTGTTCCGTGGTGTGTGCCATTTGAGGTGGGGAGAGGACCATCAGGAAGATGAAGGGGTGGTCATGGTGGGGTTGAGGGTGGTTTTTCTTTATGGTTGGCATGATGGAAGGGAACTCATACTCCCTTTTAGGGAGGACTCTTGTCCTGGTTATCTGGAAGGTCTAGAGGGCAGAGAATCTTAGTGGGGAAGGGTTGAGGAATATTTCCCGCTCTAGCGTGGTCTGTGAGAATGAAACAATGCCAACCGAAAGCACAGCCAAGCACAAATACACTTCAAAGAATTTTTTTATTTTTTCAATCAGAAGGGACACAAAATTCCAGACTCTCGACTCTCTATTTCAGTTCCAAATTGATGAATTGCTGAGGTTGCAGTCTTTCCGAGAGTCTGTTTGGAGAAAGCAGCAAATGTACGAGAAGAGAAAACTGTATTTTACCCATATGAGCTCCCTGAGTTTGTGGAGTATGTTATTAAGCAAAACCATGTTGGGACAAGAATCATTTCACATTCCTAAAGGGTGATGCTCTACGATGCTTCGGTCTCAGGACCGACAAAGCTCTGGAGAAACGATGGAGAAGGGAGAACTCTCAAGTTACAGAGAATCTGGAGTTTCACGTGGAAAGGAAGAAAGGTGGGCACTTCTCAAACGCGTGGCTTCCTTTGTTAGCCTCCATGAGGCGGGCATGAAGCTGACCATCTCAGATCCCCCTGGGCACCTCCATGACCAGCTGGGTCCTGGAGGAGCTGGCGTGGGTTGGAAGCCCCGCTTATTCCACCAGTCTGGTGACCTAGTCCGGGAATCAAACCACAGAACTCTGTGAGAGGCCCCATGCTCGTCCATCCCTAATCCTCCCTCGATACTGATTGGACGCTTCCGGCACATGGACCACCTAGGTGTGAAGTTCATTCCTGCCATGAGCTTTAAATGGGCACCTGTGGAACACCCTGGTGGCTTCCTTTGAGGTCCCTGGTGGCTCAGGTGGTAAAGCATCTGCCTGCAATGCGGGAGACCTGGGTTTGATCCTTGAGTTGGGAAGATCCCCTGGAGAAGGATATGGCAACCCACTCCAGTGTTCTTGCCTGGAGAATCTCATGGTCAGAGGAGCCTGGTAGGCTGCAATCCATGGGGTGGCAAAGAGTCAGATACGACCAAGCAATCTCACTTCAGTTCACTATGGTACACCAGACAGAGAGTCCCCAGGGAACTTTCTGGGGGAAACAGACGTGAAAACAGTGCTCTCTGAGGATCCCAGCTCTCTGGGCTATTGGGAAAACAGAGAATGCACTCTGGGAGAAACACAAACCCAGCACAGGGGAAGTCAGCAACAGCACAAGAAAGTCGCTTGTATTTAGGATGCCCCTATGCATATACGACTCTTAGTGGTTTTATTCCCAAGTGGCCTTTATTGGGGGAAAATAAAAAAGACTCCAGTGATCTATATTTGCTATGCAGGCAACTTGAAACCCAGGCAGACATTCAGTGAGTAATTTCATGGGTGGTTTTCTGTGTGATTGACACTGTGCTGGGCACAAAAAAAACTCCATGAAGATGAAAAGAGAGAAAGCACTATGTAAAGTGTGAGGATGGGCTTCCCTGCGGCTCAGTGGTAAGGAACCCACCTGCCAGTGCAGGAGTCACAGGTCCGATCCCTGGGTCGGGAAGATCCCCTGGAGAAGGAGATGGCAACCCACTCCAGTACCCTTGCCTGGAGGATCCTATGGACAGAGGAGCCTGAAGGGCTACAGTCCGTGGCGTCCCAAAAGCTGGACACGACTTGGGGACTCAGCAAGAACACAAGCAAGGAGTAAAGACGCTGAGCCTGCCATCAGGGTGCTTCCAGTCTAGTGAAGAAACAGCCCTGGGAGCCTGCAGGACACAGTGCCTGTTGCTTCAGAAAAAGGTTGGGCGTTTTTCTTTGCTGTGCAAAAGCTTTTAAACTTAATTAGGTCCCATTTCCTTGGAAGAAAAGTTATGACCAACCTAGATAGCATATTCAAAAGCAGAGACATTACTTTGCCGACTAAAGTCCGTCTAGTCAAGGCTATGGTTTTTCCTGTGGTCATGTATGGATGTGAGAGTTGGACTGTGAAGAAGGCTGAGCGCCGAAGAATTGATGCTTTTGAACTGTGGTGTTGGAGAAGACTCTTGAGAGTCCCTTGGACTGCAAGGAGATCCAACCAGTCCATTCTGAAGGAGACTGGCCCTGGGATTTCTTTGGAAGGACTGATGCTGAAGCTGAAGCTCCAGTACTTTGGCCACCTCATGCGAAGAGTTGACTCATTGGAAACGACTCTGATGCTGCGAGGGATTGGGGGCAGGAGGAGAAGGGGCTGACCGAGGATGAGATGGCTGGATGGCATCACAGACTAGATGGACGTGAGTCTGAGTGAACTCCAGGAGTTGGTGATAGACAGGGAGGCCTGGTGTGCTGCGATTCATGGGGTTGCAAAGAGTCGGACACGACTGGGCGACTGAACTGAACTGAAGTGTTTGTTTTTGCTTTTATCTCCATTACTCTAGGAGATGGATCAAAAAAATGTTTGTGTGATGTATGTCAAAGAGCAGTCTGCCTATGTTTTCCTCTAGGGGTTTTATAGTATTCAGTCTTACATTTAGGTCTTTAATTCATTTTGAGGGGTTTTGTTTTTGTATATGGTATTAGAGAATGTTCTAATTTCATTCTTTCATGAAATTAACTGCAGAATGGAAGAAAATATTTGCAAATGATGCAACCAACAAGCGATTAATTTCCAAAATATACAAATAGCTCATACAGCTCAATACCATAAAAACCAAACAACCCAATTAAAAATGGGCAGAAGACCTAAACAGACATTTTCCCAAAGAAGACATACAGATGGCCAACAGACACACACAAAGATGCTCAGCATTGCTAGTTATTACAGAAATGCAGACCAAAACTACAAGGAGGTACCGATATAATATCATGTAATATCACTGATATGCTAAATCTAAAAAATGATTAAATAAACCTATTTACAAAACAGAAACACACTCATAGGCATATAAAACAAACTTACAGTAACCGAAAGAGAAGGGAAAGTGTTAGTCACTCAGTCGTGCCAAGTCATTGCAACCCCATGGACTGTAGCCCACCAGGCTCCTCTGTCCATGGAATTCTCCAAACAAGAATACTGGAGCAGGTTGCCATTTCTTTTTCCAAGAGATCTTCCTGACTCATGCATCGAACCCCCATCTCCCACATTGTAGGCAGACACTTTACCATCTGGGCCACCAGGGAAGCCCAAAAGAGAAAGGAGGGAGGATAAACTAGAGTTTGGAATGAGCAGATACATACTGCTACATATAAAATAGATAAACAAGGACCTATCGTATAGCACGGGCTTCCCAGGTGGTGCTAGTGGTAAAGAACCCGCTTGCCAATGCAGGAGGCATAAGAGAGGCAGGTTCGATCTCTGGGTCAGGAAGATCCTCTGGAGGAAGCAATGCAACCCGCTCCAGTATTCTTGCCTGGAGAATCCCCACGGACACAGGATCCTGGTGGGCTACAGTCCATGGGGTCACAAAGAGTCAGACACGACTAAAGCGACTTAGCATGCACGCACTGTATAGCACAGGGAACAATACTCAATAGCTTGTAATAACATATCATGGGAAAGAACCTGGAGAAGAATATATATATATACATATATACACACATACATATTTTCTCTCTCTCTCTATGTGTATATATATATGTACATAAAATAATTATTTTCCTGTATACTTGAAACTAACACAATGTTGTAAGTCAACTATACTTCAATTAAAAAAAAAAAAAGGGAAAGAGGCTGAGTAAGAGAGGATGTCCAGAGGGAGACTCAGCAGAGGTGGGCAGCAAATGCCTCCCAAGTGGGTACAGAGTGTGCAAGGTGGGGTGCAGGCCTGGCGGGGAGGCAGGGAGAGTCTTCTGAATGCTGCAGTGTCGGCAGAGGCGGGGCAGGTCCCAGGCACAGCCGATCAGGGCGTGGTGTGGGGACAGGGAGTGGGCTGTGGGTGGGAAGAGCTTGACGAGGGGAGGGTGGGAGGTCAGGGAAGAAGTGTGAAGGTAGATCAGGCCAGGGAAGGTGCAGGTCCAGCGGCGGGGAGGGACCAAGTCAGAGGGTTTGGATTTGCTGCTTCAGGCAATGGAGAGNAGGGAGTGGGCTGTGGGTGGGAAGAGCTTGACGAGGGGAGGGTGGGAGGTCAGGGAAGAAGTGTGAAGGTAGATCAGGCCAGGGAAGGTGCAGGTCCAGCGGCGGGGAGGGACCAAGTCAGAGGGTTTGGATTTGCTGCTTCAGGCAATGGAGAGACAAGGAAGGGCTGATGAAGGATTTTAAGCTGAGGAGTAACAGCATTTGCTATTCAAAAATTGTGAATTCTTTTTTTTTGAGTACAAACTACTGCCTGCTCATTGACCAAAAAAACTCAGTGAGCACAGAAAACACTAAGAAACTTGAATCTCATTTACAAAAATGAGAAATCATAATCCCGTCACCTAGAAAGAAAGATAAGCAAACTGTGGGCCTCTGGTGTTTGCCTTGCTGTTCCCTGTAGATCCTGGGGTTGGGGGTTTTGGTGGGAGATGAAGGCGTGAGGCCCAGAGAGGTTACCGTGTCAGTCAAGGTAGGAAGAAGGCAAAAGGAGCCTCATGCATGGACTGTCCACCAGATTCCCAAGGAAGCTTCTTTCTCGGTTGGGCTGAATTCAGGTCTGTTTACTTTCTTCCAGATGAAGAGAACAACATTTATACACAGTGCTATCTGAAAAATTAAAAAAATATGGTGAAAATATTTTCAAAAGCCAAAAGTTATTTCTCTTTTCATCTTTTCACCTATCTTCAGTTTCCTTGTCATAATATTTAGAATTCTGGGCTAAGGAAGGGAGGGGAGAGAATCAAGAGGTGGGAAACCATGGCTGGGGTTCCCCTGGTGGCTCAGATGGCAAAGAATCCACCTTCAATGCAGGAGACCCAGGTTCAATCCCTGGGTCGAGAAGATCCACTGGACTTGGGCATGGGAATCCACTCCAGTATCTTGCCTGGAGAATCCCCTGGGCAGAGGAGCCTGGCAGGCTACAGTCCATGGAGTTGCAAAGCGTCAGACACGACTGAGCGACTGAGCACGCACACAACCCATGAACTACATGAAGCGTCTTGAAGACCTGTGCTGGCTGCGTCCCCACCGGCACACTGAGCCAGTGTTACCACAATGCCCATCCCTCGCAGCTATTTTCTCACTTGCTTGTCACTTTGCTTACTCTGTTATGTTTATTTTCCACCTCCTCCAGCTAGAATGTAAAATCCTCAGAGAAGTGTCCTTCTTGTTTCCCATGGAATCTCAACCCCCAGCCTTCGAGTCTTCCATCTGAGGCCCCAGGAGTCACACAGCAGATACAGGCCACCCCAGCCGTGCTCTAACCAAATTCCTGATGCACAGAAACTGTGAGAAATTTAAAAAAAAAAAAAAAAAAAGGAGGGGATTCCCTTGTGGTTCAGTGGTAATGAATCTGCCTGCCAGTTCAGGAGACATGGATTTGATCCCTGATCCAGGAAGATCCCAGGTGCCATGGAGTGGCAAAGCCCATGTGCCACAGCTATTGAGCCTGTGCTCTGGAGCCCGGGAGCTGCAATTACTGAGGCCACACGCAGCAGCTGTTGCAGCCCATGTGCCCTAGAGCCTGTGCTCCACAACAAGAGAAGCCCCCACAATGAGAAGCCTGCACACTGAAGCTAGAGAGTAGCCTCTGCTCACCACGACTAGAGAAAAGCCTGTGCAGCAACAAAGATCCCGGATGGTCAAAAATCAATCAATCAATAAAATTATTTTTAAAAAAGAAATAATAAAGGATAATCGTTCAAGCCACTACATTTTGGGGTCATTTGTTATGTAACCACAGCTAACTAATACACAGCCTTCTTGAGACCACTACGTTTTCACTCTGAGCCTACGTGAACCTCAATAAAAGAAATGACAAGGATGGGGGCTTGGCCATCTGGCTAGAAGAGGGGTGTAGGGGACTTGTATCCAGCTACGCTTGCTTCCAGAGCACTCTGTTTTCATGTGGGGTGACTGGAGGTAGGACATGATGGAGACGCTGATAGTTAGCATCACTATACCTGTACAAATGTCTCTGCAATCAACCAACCTGGGAAATGCATTCAGTAGCCCTTCCATAACCTGGTAAAGGCAATCCGAGCCTCTACTCATTGATCCATGAGAATAGCTAAACAAGCTGCTACTTTGAGAACTAGATGTATTCTTGGGTCTATAATGTTACTGGGGCTCCCAGTGAGTGGAAGTAGACCTACCCCATCCCACTTCCCACCTCCCACACCCACCAAACCTCTGATTGTGTCAATGCTGGAAATGATGCCAGCTCCATTTTTAGAAGTGCAAGCCATTTTGAGGACTATGAAGAGACAAGCAATGACCGCCAACATTTGTGTTAATGTTATACATCTGGAATAAAACAAGAGGAGTGTATGTGACATCATCCTAGCTGTCAAGAAGGCCAGAGAATAAATGGCTTCCAAGAAGTGTGTTTCTCAGACGCCAGCAAGTCTCCTGCTAATGAAGGGGCTACAGGGATTCAGGTCTTGATGAAGAGCAATCGGAGAGTTGATTCTATTTCTGTAAACAAATGGCCTCTCACGTGTTGGCCACATACACAGTGAGAAGTGGGCTTGGAAAACTTGCTCCACTGGAGAATTTTCTGGGAAAATAGCAACACTTTTCTGAAGGAGTCAAACGTATGAAAAAAAAAAAAAAAGGATTAGAAAGAAAACAGCTTTGGAGAAGGGATGGAAATCATGGCGCTGTGTCTTACTTGTCAACTTGCTTCCTGGAGGATGCCTCGCTTGTTCAGCATTCCCCTCTGAGTAGCAGCAAGTTATCTCTGGTTCACCCTTGAATGAACTGCAGTAAAAATGCCTGGGGTGGCAAGTGTCAGGCTGATGTAAGGGGAGGAGATAAATGAGAAATGCAGGGTCACACCCTTTCTAGGGAATGTTTGAAAATGTGCCAGTGTTCCTGAAAATCTATGACTGCCTTCAGCGTTTGAGAATGAAGAGGGGACGTTTAGAGCTCTAGAAAGGCGAAGGGGGTCCGTTTAGGGCTGGAGGAGCCTTGTTTGTGTGTTTAAATGGCTGTCATGATCATGCACCGTAGAACTTTTTCTCTAAGAGAAAGTTGTGAGNCGTTCCTGAAAATCTATGACTGCCTTCAGCGTTTGAGAATGAAGAGGGGACGTTTAGAGCTCTAGAAAGGCGAAGGGGGTCCGTTTAGGGCTGGAGGAGCCTTGTTTGTGTGTTTAAATGGCTGTCATGATCATGCACCGTAGAACTTTTTCTCTAAGAGAAAGTTGTGAGGTTTGTAATAAAAAGAAAAGGGGGAAGATCACGTATCTCTATTTTTGTTAGAGGAATAATCTTTATTGTAAGAAGCCTTGTGC
>SJYA01012110.1:0-12054 GCA_006410615.1 Neotragus moschatus
TCATTAAGGAGATCAAACCATCAGTCCTAAAGGAAATCAACCCTGAATATTCATTGGAAGGACTGATTCTGAAGCTGAAGCTCTAGTACTTTGGCCACCTGATGGGAAGGGCTGACTCAGTGGAAAAATTCTCATAGGTATTTTTATCATCCCCATTTTACAGATGAGAAAACTGAGGCTTAGAGAGATTAATCAAAGGGAGGAAGGGAGAAAAGAAGGGAGGAAGGAAGGGGTAGAAGGAGGAGTAGGGGAATAAATAAAAGCAGAAGGGTTCAAGCTTTCTAGTTTGAGCAGGCTAGCTAACACTGCCTGTTCTTGCAATCCCAAGGAGTCTCTAATAAACGAATCACACTGCCTCTTAAAATGCCAGCTTATCTCAAATCAAGTCAGCCCTAGAGAAACACACACACACACACACACTCCATAAAGGTTAAAACAGTTACATCAAAATAAAACATATGGCCACCCAAATCTGCATTTATTACATCTAATTGGAGGAGACGCAGTCAAGTACATGAATATTTTAGCAGTTTCCAACATGCAAATCACCGCGCCAAGACCCAATTACTCTCTAATCTGCACGTGGCCGGCTGCTGGTGGTGCTGAGTTGGAACGGGCTCCATCCTTCCCCTCTGGGGACGTGGTGTTTGGGTGGTCTCTCATTCTGAGTCAGTTTGCATTTGTTTCTGCCTTTAAAGAGCACCCCAGGAACAGAAAGAGTTGAAAAGCTCCCTCACACCAGGTTTATACCCTTGATTAGTGTCTGGGGAACACTATCAGCAAGCTATTTGGCTCTAAAACCAAATAGAAAATTCAAATCTTTTCATGTAATCTCTGACTAATCAGCTTTAATGAAGAGATTCTAGTGATTGTTGTTTAAGCCATTGGACATACAGGGAACAAATGGGAATTAACAGAGATTTATTTTTCTGGCCAATCCTTATAAAGGCCAGAGTTCCCACGCAGCGATCAGGATGAGAACACGGCAGCAGTATTTCCCCAAATGCTACTCATCTAAGTCCTTGCCCTGAGGATTTCCACCATATCTGAGTATCATGTAGCAAGTGAGTCACTTATTTTTCTTTGAACTAATTCTCTTTTTATTTTGGTAAGTTTTGCATCATTTTATAAATGAAAACCCAGTAACACTCTGTTTAAGGTGTATTAAGGAAGGAAAGTTATGACCAACCTAGATAGCATATTGAAAAGCAGAGACATTACTTTGCCAACAAAGGTCCGTCTAGTCAAAGCTATGGTTTTTCCAGTGGTCATGTATGGATGTGAGAGTTGGACTGTGAAGAAGGCTGAGTGCCAAAGAATTGATGCTTTTGAAGTGTGGTGTTGGAGAAGACTCTTGAGAGTCCCTTGGACTACAAGGAGATCCAATGAGTCCGTTCTAAAGGAGATCAGCCCTGGGTGTTCTTTGGAAGGAATGATGCTAAAGCTGAAACTCCAATACTTTGGCCACCTCATGCGAAGAGTTGACTCATTGTCAAAGACTCTGATGCTGGGAGGGATTGGGGGCAGGAGGAGAAGGGCACGACAGAGGATGAGATGGCTGGATGGCATCACCGACTCGATGGGCGTGAGTTTGAGTGAACTCCGGGAGTTGGTGATGGACAGGGAGGCCTGGCGTGCTGCGATTCATGGGGTCGCAAAGAGTCGAACACGACTGAGCGACTGAACTGAACTGAACTGAAGTGATGCAGCAATAACATTTGATCTCAAGAGTTCTAAGGTTTCCCATAACACTTGTTTCATTTTCAGAGTGGGTTGGCAGAAGACCCGCTTCAACCAGTCCATGAGTCTCGGGCAGAGAAAAGCAATATCATCTTAGAACAGCCAGAGAGAACAAGAGAGTTGCTCACAGGCTTTTAAATCTTCTACGCAAAGCCCATTGGCCACGGGTAGTCACATGGCCCTGTCAAAGTGCAGGGAACTGGGATGTGGGGGTGTGGGGGGCACAGATGAGTATGCATGCTTAGAAGAGGTGAACATCTCTGTTCCAAAGAGTAACTGCCAAAGTAAAACAGATACGATTAAATTCTACCTAGAAGTCTGTGCTGTAAGAATGCTCTGAACCAGAACATTAAAGAAGAAAAGAAATGAACATGGGAGACTAGACTCATTTCCCAGGCAGGAGAATTTCACATGATTTATGTTAGATACTCTACCCTTAAGAAGATGGAGTCCGACTCCCCACTCCTTAAAGCATGGGCTGTGAATATTGAGTGACTTCCTTCCTCAAAACTGAGACTTCCTTCCTCCAAACTGAGACCTCCTCCTTGACCCCAGGAGAAGGACTAAGAGAGCATGGAGAAGGCAATGATTGTCTCACAATGGGGCTTTAATGTTATTTAATCCACTAAATGTTATTTATCCACTAAAACCATCATCAAGAAAAACCACACCATGGAAAGAGTTTCTTTGAGGCAAAAATAGAAACAAGACGGGAGTGAAAGACATTTTGAATAAAGTAAGAATCCTTGGTTGTGTAGCAGCATAGCTCATATGACAGATATTTTCCAAAAATGATGGCACAAGTATATCCCAACTCATAAGCTCTTACCATATGATAATAACAGACCTCCAACCAACAGGCAGAGAATCTGCGGTCTCTCCCCTTCATTCTTATTACAACAGAAGGGAAATCCATGACTTCTGAAGCATGCTTAAAAAAGTGATACACCCCACTGGCAGTGAGCACACCTAACACCTGAAGCTTGGTTTCTAATACCATCCTTCAATAAAAAGGAACCAGGCCTCCTTTGAGAAATGGCTGATTCTAGACAAGATCCGGAAATTGACACAATGAGGCTGGAACAACTTGTAGAACCCAAATGTAAGGAAGTGAACACACACACACACACACAGGATGAGTGGAGTGAAAGGGACACAGGAGTCAACCTGGAAAAGTCCCCAGTGGGGGCCAAAGCTAGAAGAATTCCAGCAACAAAAAAAAGAACATACCCTGAGCACAATACTGAGCGTGAGCCAATACTAACATAAGCCAATGGCTGCACACATAAATAAATGAGGGAGACTAGACTCATCTTCCAGGCAGGAGAATTTCACATAACTTATGTTAGATACTCTACCTTTAAGAAGATGGAGCCCGACTCCCCACTCCTTAAGCGTGGGCTGTGAATATTGAGTGACTTCCTTCCTCAAAATACAGTATGAAAGCAGCAGAGTGGGGAGGGGGGTGATTGTACAGTGGAAAAAACTCACAATCACCACCTCAACCACTTGATCAAGATTAACATCAGCAGTGAACAGTCATGCTGACGGTATGCGCCCTTGGTATGATGTGATAGGAACCACATTCACCACTGTGGTTTTCTGCCCTCCCCCCAAACCCATAACCCCAGCCTATTCATGATAAAAAAAAAAATCCAAGAGATTCTAGTTGAGGAACTCAAAGTTGTCAAAGTCATCAAAAACTAGGGAAGTATGAGACACCGTCACAGCCCCAGGGCTCCAAAGGAGACTAAATGTCCTGTGGTATCCTGGATGGAACCCTAGGACAGAAAGGGGATGTTTGGTAAAAACTTTCATGGCAAATAGATGAGGAAGCAATGGAAACAGTGACAGACTATTTTCTTGGGCTTCAAAATCACTGTGGACAGTAAACTGCAGCCATGAAATTAAGAGACTTGCTCCTTGGAAGAAAAGCTATGATAACATTAGATAGAGACTAAACAGCAGAGACATTACTTTGCCAACAAAGGTCCGTCTAGTCAAGGCTTTGGTTTTTCCAGTGGGCATGTATGGATGTGAGAGCTGGACCAGAAGGCTGAGCACTGAAGAACTGAGGCTTTCAAACTGCGGTGTTGGAGAAGACTCTTGGGAATCCCTTGGACTGCAAGGAGATCCAACCAGTTGATCTTAAAGGAAATCAACCCTGAATATTCATTGGAAGGACTGACACTGAAGCTGAAGCTCCAATACTTTGGAGCGACTCACTGAAAAAGACCCTGATGCTGAAAAAGACTGAGTGCAGGAGAAGGGGTCAACAGCGGATGAGATAGTTAGAAAGCATCCCCAACTCAATGGACTTGAGACTGAGCAAACTCTGAGAGATAGTGAAGGACAGAGAAGCCTGGCGTGCTGCAGCCCATGGGGTTGCAAAGAGTCAGACACAACTGAGTGACTGAACAACAAAGGCGGTCAGAGCAAAGTATCGATATCGGTTCATTAGTTGTGATACGTGAACAATACTAACCCAAGAGAATAGGAGAAACTGGACATCAAGTATTCGGAAACCCTCTATGTTATCTTGGCAAGTTTTCTGTTAAATCTAGAGCTATTCGAAAATTGCTTTGATTTTTTTTTTTTTTTTAAGTGACAAAGCTTCCTTCTGGTACTCTTACTTGGGGCATACAACTTGGGTGCCCTGCATTGACATGTAGAAGTCCAGCACCCTGACACCATCCTGGTGCAGAGACTGTGTAGCAGCTGCCTGAATTCTCCCAGCCCAGCAACCAGATATGTGGGTGGACAATCTTTCAGCTGTCTCCAGCTCCTGGCCTTCCAGCCACCCCAAAATAGAAACACAGGCAAGCTATCCCCACCCATATCCAGTTCAAATTGTAGACTGGGGCACAAAATTAGTGTTAGACGTTCTAAGTCACTACATGTTATGGTGGTTTGTTGGGCAGCATTAGATACATGGAACCATGGGTCTGCAAAATCAACTTTGGTGACTGATTGATTGATTTCTTTTACACATATGTGTTGACCTTTGATAGGTGCAGGGCAGTGGAAACAGCAATTCACAAACCCTGGTCCCTGCTCTTGAAGAACTCACATTCCAGAGAAAGAAGCTGAGCTCTAGGAGAGTAAGAACAAATGAGAAAAATAGCAGATTTGATGAAAGAGATGGATGCAGCATTTCAGACAGAGAGAAGATGGTAAATGACTCTGAGAGATCCTGAGATGTAAGCAAAGAGGAGAAAGAACAAGCATATACTGAGCACACAATAGTACGCTGTTCTAAATGTGTTACAAGAGTCATGTGGATTAATCCTTCCAATTAACCCTATATATATACACACACATACATATACCCACACACACATGTATTATATTATATTATATAGATATATTTAAGAGACTTCCCTAGTGATTCAGAGGGTAAAGAATCTGCCTGCAATGCAGAAGACCCAGGCTCATCCCTGGGTTGGGAAGATCCCCTCGAGAAGGAAATGGCAACCCCCTCCAGTATTCTTGCCTTGAGAATCCTATGGACAGAGGAGCCTGGCGGGCTACAGTCCATGGGGTCGTAGAGTCGGATACAACTGAGCGACTCACACACACACACACACACACACACACACACACACACATATGTAATCCTTCCAATTAACTCTATATTTAAAAATACATACATATATGTGTATGTATGTGTATGTATGTATATATATATTGCTACCCCACACAGCATGCAGAATGTTAGTCACCCAACCAGCGATCAAACCTGTGCCACCCACAGTGGGAGTTCAAAGTCTTTTTATTTTTATTTATTTATTTATTTATGGCCGTGCGGAATCTTCGTTGCTGCTTGCAAGCTTTCTCTGGCTGCTGCAAGCAGGGGCTACTCTCTAGTTGGGTGCTTGAGCTTCTCACTATGGTGGCTTCCCTTATTGTGGAACACGGGCTCTAGAGATTCAGTAGTTGCAACACTTGGTCTCAGGAGCTGTGGCCCACGGGTTTATTTGCCCCAAAGCATGGGAGATCTTAGTTCCTGGACCAGGGATCGAACCCACGTCCCCTGCATTGGCAGGCGGATCCTCAACCACTGACAATGGTGGGGAATCACAACCAATGCCAGTGAAGCCCCTCCAGGTAATTCTATGATGTCATTGTTCTAGTTGGTTTAAAGATAAGGAAACTGAGGCTTGGGGAAGTGAAGACATTGCTTAGGGCCAGTCAGGTGGCAGAGATGGGATTTGAAGTTTCCCCATCTATAAAATGAGGGTATCAGATAATGCACACCAAGGCCATTTCTGCCTCTGGGGTTGTGTTATGTACGAGTTTTGCCTGCTCAGCATCTGCTTCCTTTCTTCCAGTAAAAGCATCCCAATTTTCGACAGCAGAACTGCCCAATCCTGACTCTCAGTTAAGGGGGAACGCATACCCAGTCTCAGCCAAACACAGTATCACAGCCAGCTTACACAGTGATTGGTTCAGACATATACATGGGGACCCAGGCCACCCAATGGGAGTTTTCTTCAGGACTTTTGTTACAACTCTTTGGAAAGAGGCACTCTATTTTCCCTGGAGTTTCTAAGCTCAAGTTGTAAACTTGTAGCTTCCAGGGGCCACCATAGGAAGAGAGTCTACCTAGAAATAAAGCCAATCAATTCAGCAGAAAGAAGAGAGACCAAGAGATGTTGCAATACCATCTGAGCACCTAGATCAAGCCTTGCCTGAAGCCAAATATCCTTAAGATTTTCTGTGATGCAATTCAGTAAATGTGACCATTTCAGCTAGATTTCTACAATTAATAACCAAAAATATGTCTAATATAAATCAAAGAGGATGATATGTGCTAGTTTGTCCTTATTCTTATTCTCCCTACTATTAATATTAAGTTGCCAAGGACATAAAATATGCCTTTCCATTTTTGTAGCTTCATCCTCGCTGCCCCCACCAGAGTCTAACAGTGCCTGGCTTATCAGAGGACTCAGGAAGTTATCTGTGGAATTGCCCTGATGGGGATCACTGATCAATTTCACCCCATGCTCTTCCAGCTCCTTCACTAGAGGCAAGCCCTCTGAAGGTCTGGGGTACTTGAGAGTTGGTCTGCTCCCTTAAGGAACATGAGGCTCTGGGCAATTAAAGTGCCTTCCCGCATTTTCTGCAGTCAACTAGGACTAGAGAACTAGGAGACAGCTGTGCCCCAATAATTGTATGACCTTGGGTAGGTTACTGCTTCAAGTTTCCTTTTTCTCTACTTTATAATGGACACCGAAGGACTTCCCTGATGGTCCAGTGGTTCAGTTCAGTTCAGTTCAGTTGCTCAGTCATGTCCAACTCTTTGCAACTCCATGAGTCACAACATACCAGGCCTCCCTGTCCATCACCAACTCCCGGAGTTCACCCAAACCCATGTCCATCGAGTCGGTGATGCCATCCAGCCATCTCATCCTCGGTCGTCCTCTTCTCCTCCTGCCCCCAATCCCTCCCAGCATCAGGGTGTTTTCCAATGAGTCAACTCTTTGCATGAGGTGGCCAAAGTATCGGAGTTTCAGCTTCAACATCAGTCCTTCCAAAGAACACCCAGGACTGATCTTTAGGATGGACTGGTTGGATCTCTTTGCAGTCCAAGGGACTCTCAAGAGTCTTCTCCAACATCACAGTTCAAAAGCACCAATTCTTTGGTGCTCAGCTTTATTCACAGTCCAACCCTCACATCCATACATGACTACTGGAAAAACCATAACCTTGACTAGATGGACTTTTGTTGGCAAAGTAATGTCTCTGCTTTTGAATATGCTATCTAGGATGGTCATGACTTTTCTTCCAAGGAGTAAGCGTCTTTTAATTTCACGGCTGCAATCACCATCTGCAGTGATTTTGGAGCCCCCCAAAATAAAGTCTGACACTGTTTCCACTGTTTCCCCATCTAGTTCCCATGAAGTGATGGGACCAGATGCCATGATCTTTGTTTTCTGAATGTTGAGTTTTAAGCCAACTTTTTCACTCGCCTCTTTCACTTTCATCAAGAGGCTTTTTAGTTCCTCTTCACTTTCTGCCATAAGGGTGGTGTCATCTGCATATCTGAGGTTATTGATATTTCTCCCAGCAATCTTGATTCCAGCTTGTGCTTCATCCAGCGCAGCATTTCTCATGATATACTCTGCATATAAGTTAAATGAGCAGGGTGACAATATACAGCCTTGACGTACTTCTTTTCCTATTTGGAACCAGTCTGTTGTTCCATGTCCAGTTCTAACTGTTGCTTCCTGACCTGCATATAGGTTTCTCAAGAGGCAGATCAGGTGGTCTGGTATTTCCATCTCTTGAAGAATTTTCCACAGTTTATTGTGATCCACACACTCAAAGGCTTTGGCATAGTCAATAAAGCAGAAGTAGATGCTTTTCTGGAACTCTCTTGCTTTGTCCATGATCCAGCAGATGTGGGCAAGTTGATCTCTGGTTCCTCTGCCTTTTGTAAAACCAGTTTGAACATCTGGAAGTTCATGGTTCACGTATTGCTGAAGCCTGGCTTGGAGAATGTTGAGCATTACTTTACTAGCATGTGAGATCCATGTGAGGTCCAGTGGTTGGGGCACCACAATTTCATTGCAGAATATGTGGGTTTGATCCTTGGTCAGGGAACTAACATCCCACAAGTTGTGTGGTGTGACAAATAAAGTGAAATGAAATAAAATAGAGTTTTAGTATCAACGTTTCTAGAACTACAAGCAAAGAGAAAAGGTGACAATGTGTACACAAAGCACCCAACTCCTAAACACTCTAGAAATGTTAACTATTTCCACTGTTGAAAACAAAGGTAATCACAGTCATGATGATGTTAAATGGCTCTTCCAGTCCCCCTGGGAAAAATCAATTAAGCTCTTTGTCCATATTTGCCCCCCTCACTGCCTCTCCCAATGGACATGGGGCTGAACACAAGCGAGGACAGGGCGTCCTGTCTGACTCTTGCTTCTGCTTCATCCTCAGAGGCATCCTCACGCCAGGCTGAGCGCAGCTCCCAGAAACCTGCTGCAGCTGGGGGACAGCAGGGCAAATGGGCAGCCAGGCTGAGAGAGATGCCTCCGCAGCAGGGACTAGAATGTTCTGTGAGGAGCAGAGCCCAAGCTGTCCCCTTTCACACCCCAGAGTCTCACACTTCTTCCCCGCCCCACCCCCCTTTCCTTCAGTCTGCACTGAAATTCCTGGAGGAAGGAAGACAGAACAGCGAGATCGGGCACTGGAGATGTAAGAAAAACAGAGTGATGGCCCCGAGCCCGGAGCCAGCGAGACCTGGTTCGGCCTTGGCCTTGGCCTCGGCCTTGGCTGAACCAGGCCAGAAAGGGCCACCATCCCGCTGTCTTCCTGGCCCCTTTCCCCGTGCCCTCTGACAAGCCACAAATCAAAAGTCCTTCCCAAGCGGCCCCCACTCTCCGACTCCCTTTGCCAGTTTTCCCATATTCTGCCAACCCCCAGTGTTGGTACTATTTTCTTACCTATCTTGATCTGTTCTAAGATAAACATGCATTTTCACATTTAGCACCTGAAGCCAGGATGCCTCTTGCAGACAATGTCTTCCTGTAATCACTGCAGAGCAGGTGGCAGTTGTGACCAAAATGTTATTGCCTGTACCGTGCAGACTGGGCGGCTATTCCAGATGGAATCGCTTCAGCGTTCCCCAGCGCGAGAGAAAATGTCTCCCCAGGCAGTCCTTAGATCACCAGTGGGAGCACCCACACTTTGGGGGTCTTTGCCCTAAATCACCCCTACGATCTCTCCTACCCCCTCGCCCTCCAGACAGCCTGTTTACTCTGCCTGGAACAGCCTCCCTCCTCATGGAAGGTGTCTGAATTACTCCCCTTCCCTTTATTTAACTCTGAACTATCTCAAGCTCATTCACACAACCATTATACCATGCTTGCAGATTTGATGGGGTGGGAAATGGCATGGCAGAGGCAGCTTGTCTCTACTCCATCATAACCAGGGCAGAGCTGAGAAGACTTGCATGCCTAGGGCTAGAATATTCTGAAGTCTTATTCACTCCAGCGCCCAGTACCTGGGCTTCAGGGTGGTCAGATGTCTTATATGGCCACTCTGGGCTCTGAGACTTCCAGCGAACAAAGCAGAAGTGCCATCAGTTTCTAAGACTCAGCCCCAGAACTCCCATAGCATCACTCCTGCCATATTCCACTGGCCAAAGTAGTCACAACCCTGCCAGAGACAAGGAGCAGGAAGGGGAAGGGGAACCTGGACCAGTAGGTGAAGTTGGGACACACAGATTCAGGGCCAAACAAGAGAATAGGGGATATAGCTTGAGACATATAATTGTCTTATTAATACTCACCATGTAGTAGTCACGGGTATGGAGGTTCTCATACCCATTTCCTGGAGGAGAACACCAGGGCTCATAAAAGCAGTAAGTGTTCCTGTCTGTCTGACTTGACGTTGGAGATTTCTTGCCTCCATCCCAGCGGTGTCCAGCTAACAACACACCATGTTTTTTCCTGCCCAGACTTCTAAGATCATCTTCAATTTACTAACACCTTGCTGAGGCCGTGAAGATCATATGCCAAAGTGGAATGAAGGCACAGAACAGGTAAGTGACCAGCCCCAGGTCACACAGCAAACCACTGAAAGAGCCAGTATATGGGAGGTTTTCACACCATCTTTAAACAATGGGAGTAAATTAAACGTCTCTTCCATTGCCAGGCTAAGTGTTGTTTTCCAGTTTGAGTTTTGTTTGCATGTGTATATTTTAAATAAACGTGATAATTAAGCCACAAACATTCCCAGCACACTGGGGTATATTAAAATTACAGGCTGCTGATCAAATGGAGAAAAATCACAAACAGGGACACAAATGATGCCTTTTATTTGCTCAGTGCTTCTTGAAGCACTCAAATGGGTCTGTCAGCTTTATGGCCAATTCCAAGGCTGCGGGAAATGAGGGGAGGCGGGGTGGGGGTGAATTGGTGAGGCTGCAAGAAGTGGAACCCCATAGTGAAAGACTGTGGTTCTTTTGTTTTCTAAAACATTTCATCTGTGCCCCTACTTCACCTCAGCCAGTTTTGAAAACACAAACAAGCTCGCAAAAGGGGTATTTATCATTGCCTGACTGGCAGCACTTCCCACTCAATGTTAAAGACCAGAATCTATTTCCTGACTGTTGAAGAAAATCAGGGTACCCTTCTAGAATTAGGAGGTCCTGGTTTCAAATCTCTTCTGGCCCCTGCAGTGGGGTCTGTCTGGGCTCCTAGAGGCCAAGTGCCCCCACTACTGTAGTCTCTGCCCATCCACTGTCAAATAAAAGTAAAATCAGACTTAGTAAGGGGAGGCTTTGATTTGAAAAGAGGATTGCAAAGGGGAAAGGGGGCTATTGTATCAGACAGTGCGGTGACTATAGTTCTGCAAGCGCCTCAGTGAAAGTGAAAGTGAAGTCGCTCAGTTGTGTCCAACTCTTTGGGACCCCATGGACTGTAGCCCACCAGGCTCCTCCATCCATGGGATTTTCCAGGCAAGAGTACTGGAGTGGGTTGCAGGCTCTTCTTGACCCAGGGATTGAACCCAGGTCTCCTGCATTGCAGGGAGATTCTCTACCATCTGAGCCACAAGGGAAGTCAGGGAACATTTTGTCCTGAGGCCAGTCTCTTCTCAGGAGGGGTTAGGCTGAGAGTGGGCCAAAATGAAGGGATTTGGGGGAAGGAGAGAATTTAACCATAGTTTAGTTAACAAGGGTCAACCAGAAAAAACCTCACAACCTAAACATTGAGAGTTATGTTTTGTTCAGACATTACTGAGGACTAGAGCCCACAATGGGACTTCCCAGGGGGCTTAGTGGCCAGCGTTTTGCCTGCCAATGCAGGAGCTGTAGGAGACATGGGTTCAATTCTCGGGTCGGGAAGACCCCTTGGAGGAGGAAATGACAACCCATTCCAATATTCTTGCCTGAAAAATTCCACGGACAGAGGAATCTGGTGGGTTGCAGTTCATGGAGGTCTCAAAGATTCAGACACAACTGAACATGCATGCATAGCTCAGGATACAGCCTCTCAGATAAGACTGTTCCTAAGTAGTGAGGGAGAAGGCAAGATATAGAAGAGTTTTTGCAAAACAAACAAGCAACAACCCAAAATCCATGAAGTGGAACATCAAAAGATTATTGCTAATTACAATATCAGATATTACAAGTTAACAATTTTAGAGCTTTTCTATGTTTGGGAAGATGCAAGAGTGTGAACTCATTAAAATTTTCCTTGGGATATGCATCTATGGAGGGCCAGTATCCTGCTTTTCTATATCCTGAATTCTCAGGCTCACTGACAAGGGTGGCTCTAGTGGCCCATGGCTTGATGA
>SJYA01012111.1:0-12055 GCA_006410615.1 Neotragus moschatus
ACTGAACTGAAGGGAGAGAAGCCCATCTGAAAAGGCTACTGTGATTCCAACCACATGACGTGGAAGAGACAGAACTGTAGAGATGGCGGAAAGTTCCGTGGTTTCCAGGGGGAGAACAGAAAGGCAGCCAGGCCACCTGGGTAGCCACTCACTTGGTCATTCATGGTTAGTTATGTTTCTCTGAGCATCTACATCACATGGGCAGGGCTTGGGGACCAGGCAGAGGACAGTCATCTCCTCCCAGGTACTCCTAGAAGGGTAGGGAGACGGAAATCCAACAAGGAACACAGAGGGACAGGGTTGCCAGGAAAGGGTGCTCAGAGACCCTGGGGATGCATAAGGGACACCAAGTGCCCAAACAGAATCATGCTGAGAAGGGCCAAGTTCAGAGCTGTGAGCTGTGAGCCATGAATCTCAGTGTAGAGCATGAGCTGGGAACAAGTGGGCTAAGTCAAGAGCAAGACGTGACGTCATCCTGAATGTTATTTCTTTGTACGTAAAGCTTAGGGTTGTGGTAAGAACTGTGGGCACACATCATTTCTGTGGCATTCTTGCCCAAATGAATTACCTCAGTCTAATCAGGTAAAGACATCAGAAAATCCAAACTGAGGGTCACCTACAAAAGAACTCACATTCCACAACAGTGCTGACATGAGAAAAGATGAAGACACACTGAGGACCCATCCCGACGGCTCAGACTGGAGGACACATGACCCTGGTCCAGAGAAAGGATGTTATGGAATGACATGCTGAAATGTGGATAAGGTCTGTAGATTGACTGTCAGTCTTGGATCAATGTTAGTCTCCTGATTTAGTCACAGTACCATTGTTATGTGACGTGCTAACTTTTGAAGAAGCAAGGGGAAGGGTTCACAAGCATCCTTTGGACTATTTTTTTTAATGCTTTGGCCAAGCTGCACACTGTGGGGGGGCATTCGTTCTCTCACCAGGGATGGGGCCTGCACCCCCTGTGGTGGAAGTGTGGCCCACCTGGGCAGCTCCTCTCTTTGTACTGTTTTTTAAAAGCAATTTTAGTGAGGTAAAATTTACATACCATAACATTCACCCATCTTAAGTATGAAATTCAATGTTTTTTGGTAAATTTACTGACTTGTTCAAACTTCACCACAGTTGAGTTTTAGAACATTTTCGTCATCTGTGTGGATCACAACAAACTGTGGAAAATTCTTAAAGACATGAGAATACCAGACCACCTTACCTGTCTCCTGTATGTGGGTCAAGAAGCAGCGGTTAGAAACTTACATGGAACAACTGACTGGTTCAAAAGTGGGAGAGGAGTATGACACAGGGGTATATTGTTAACCTGCTTATTTAACTTCTGTCCAGATTACAGTGTGCAAAATGCCGGATTGGGTGGAATCAAGATTGCTGGGGAAAATATCAACAACTTCACATATGCAGGTGATACCACTCTAGTGGCGGAAAGCAAAGAGGAACTCAAGACCTCTTGATGAGGGTGAAAGAGGAGAGAGAGAAAGCTGGCTTCACCCCAACTTCATGGAAATTAGAAAGGGGAAAAAATAGACGCAGTGACAGATTTTCTTTTTGTGAGCTCCAAAATCACTGTAGATGGTGACTGCAGCCATGAAGTTAAAAGATGCTTGCTCTTTGGAAAAAGAGTTATGACAAACCTAGACAGTGCATTCAAAAGCAGGGACATTACTTTGGTGACAAAAGTCTAGTCAAAGCTATGGTTTTGCCAGTGGTCATGTATGGATGTGAGTGTTGAACGATAAAGAAGGCTAAGCGCTGAAGAATTCATGCTTTTGAACTGTGCTGCTGGAAGACTCTTGAGAGTCACTTGGACGGCAAGAAAATCAAACAAGTCTATCATAAAGGAAATCAACCTTGAATATTCATTGGAAGGACTGATGCTGAAACTCCAATACTTTGGCCACCTGATGCAAAGAGCTGAGTCACTGGCAAAGACCCTGATCCTGGGAAAGATTGAGGACAGAAGTTGAAGAGGGCAGCGGAGGATGATGTGGTTAGACAGCATCACTGACTCAACGGACTATCCAGAGAGAGTGAAGGACAGGGAAGCCTGACGTGCTGCAGCCCATGGGGTTGTACAGAGTTGGGGAGGACGTAGAGACTGAACAGCACCACCATCCCAGTGACGCTCCCCGCCCTGGGGCACCAGTGATCTGTTTTCTGTTTCCACAGATTCCCCTTTTCTGGACATTTTATATAAATAGAATTGAATGATGTGTGTTTTGAGTCTGCCACAGTTTTGCATAACGTTTTAGAGGTCTATGTTAGTGGGACCCTGGGTGAAACTTCTATAAGATTTGTAAATATCTGATAGTATTGTATCAATGTTAATTTCTGAGTTTACATAATTGAATTATAATTATATAAGATTTTAACAGTAGAGGAAGCTGGGTGATAGGAAATGCGTGCTACTTTTGCAACTTTTTTGGTAAGTAAAATAATTTCAAAATAAATGTTTTTTTTTTAACTTAAGCTTGGGGTCCGAATCGTGCACTGCTTATGCTTGTCTATGGTACTGAGACTGTGGTTTCTTTTCAACAGAATCGTTTGGCTGGCCTTTCCATTTCCAGAGGTCCCTGGTGAGCTCAGTTTCCAGGATGTTCCTCAGGGAAAAGTAGGGGCTAGTACAGTACAGGGGCATAGGCCTGAGTCACTGAGGCATGGCCTGCAGGAGTTTCAGTTCAGTTAAGCCGCTCAGTTGTGTCTGATTCTTTGCAACTGCACGGACTGCAGCACGCCAGGCTTCCCTGTCCATCACTAGCTCCTGGAGGTTGCTCAAACTTATGTCTGTTGAATTGGTGATGCCATCCAATCATCTCATCCTCTATTGTCCCCTTCTCTTCTGCCTTCAATCTTTCCCAGCATCAGGGTCTTTCTAATGAGTCAGTTCTTCGTGTCAGGTAGCCAGAGTATTGGAGTTTCAGCTTCAGCATCAGTCCTTCCAATGAATACCCAGGACTGATTTCCTTTAGGATGGACTGGTTGGATCTCCTTGCAGTGCAAGGGACTCTCAAGAGTCTTCTGCAACACCACAGTTCAAAAGCATCGATTTTTCGGTGCTCAGCTTTCTTGATGATCCAAGTCTCACATACATACAAGACTACTGGAAAAACCATAGCTTTGACTATATGAATCTTTGTTGGCAAAGTATTGTCTCTGTTTTTTAATATACTGCAAAGTTCGTCATAGCTTTTCTTCCAAGGAGCAAGTATCTTTTAATTTCATGGCTGCAGTCACATCTGCAGTGATTTTGGAGCCCAAGAAAATAAAGTCTCTCATTGTTTCTGTTGTTTCCCCATCTCTTTGCCATGAAGTGATAGACTGGATGCCATGATCTTAGTTTTTTCAATGTTGAGTTTGAAGTGAGCTTTTTCATTCCCCTCTTTCACCCTCATCAAGAGGATCTTTAGTTCCTCTTTGCTTTCTGCTATTAGAGTGGTGTCATCTGCATGTCTGAGGTTATTGATATCTCTCCTGGCAATCTTGATTCCAACCTGTGTTTCCTCCAGTCCAGCATTTCTCATGATGTACTCTGCATATAAGTTAAATAAGCAGGGTAACAATATATGCCTTGGCATACTCCTTTCCCTGTTTGCAACCAGTCTGTTGTTCCATGTCCATTTCTAACTGTTGCTTCCTGACCTGCATACAGATTTCTCAGGAGGCAGGTCAGGTGGTCTGGTATTTCATCTCTTTCAGAATTTTCCACACTTTGTTGCGATCCACACAGTCAAGGAAGCAGAAGTAGATGTTTTTCTGAAATTCTCTTGCTTTTTCAATGATCCAGCGGATGTTGGCAATTTGATCTCTGGTTCCTCTGCCTTTTCTAAATCCAGCTTGAACATTTGGAAGTTCTCCATTCATGTACTATTGAAGCCTCATTTGGGGAATTTTGAGTGTTACTTTGCTAGCATGTGAGATGAATGCAATTGTACGGTATTTTGAACATTCTTTGGCATTGTCTTTGGGATTGGAATGAAATCTGACCTTTTCCAGTCCTGTGGCCACTGCTGAGTTTTCCAAATTTGCTGGCATATTGAGTTCAGCACTTAAACAGCATCATCTTTTAGGATCTGAAATGGTTCAGCTGGAATTTCATCACCTCCACTAGCTTTGTTCTTAGGATGCTTCCAAGATACAACTGACTTCGCATTCCAGGATGTCTGGCTCTAGGTGAGTCACACCATCATGGTTATCTGAGTCATTAAGATCTCTTTTGTGGAGAAGACAATGGCACCCCACTAAAGTACTCTTGCCTGGAAAATCCCATGGATGGAGGAGTCTGGTGGGCTGCAGTCCATGGGGTCACTAAGAGTAGGACACGACTGAGTGACTTCACTTTCACTTTTCACTTTCATGCACTGGAGAAGGAAATGGCAACCCACTCCAGTATTCTTGTCTGGAGAGTCCCAGGGACAGAGGAGCCTGGTGGGCTGCTGTCTATGGGGTCGCACAGAGTCAGACACGACTGAGGCGGTTTAGCAGCAGCAGCAGCAGCATGATCTCTTTTGTACAGCTCTTCTGTGTGTTCTTGCCACCTCTTAGTATCTTCTTCTTAGGTGCATATTGCTTTTGTCCTTTATTGAGCCCATCTTTGCATGAAACGTTCCCTGGGTATCTAGTTTTCTTGAAGAGATCTCAAGTCTTTCTATTGTTTTCCTCTATAGCTTTGCACTGATCACTTAGGACGGCTGTCTTATCTCTTTGTTCTTCTTTGCAATTTTGCATTCAGATGGGTGTATCTTTTATTTTCCCTTTTGTCATTAGCTTTTCTTTTTTTTTTTTTTCTCAGTTATTTGTAAGACCTTCTCAGACAACCATTTTGCCTTTTTGCATTTCTTTTTCTTGGGGGTGCTTTTGATCACTGCCTCCTGTATAATGTCATGAATCTCCATCCACAGTTCTTTTGGTAGTCTATCAGATCTAGTCCCTTGAATCTATTTGTCATTTCCACTTTATAATCTTAAGAGATTTTATTTAGGTCATGCCTGAAGGGCCTAGTGGTTTCCCCTACTTTATTCAATTTAAGTCTTATTTTTATAATAAAGAGTTCATGATCTGAGCCACAACCAGCTCCTTGTCTAGTTTTTACCAACTGTATAGAGCTTCTCCATTTTGGCTGCAAAGAATATAATCCATGTGATTTCGTTATTGACCATCTGGAGATGTCCCTATGTAGAGTTGTCTCTTGTGTTGTTGGAAGAGGGTGTTTGCTATGACCAGCGAGTTCTCTTGACAAAACACTGTTGGCCTTTGCCCTGCTTCATTTTGTACTGCAAGGCCAAACTTGCCTGTTACTCCAGTTATCTCCTTACTTTCTACTTTTGCATTCCAGTCCCCTACTATAAAAAGGACATCTTTTATTATTATTATTTTTAGGACATATTTATTTTCAGTGTTAGTTCTAGAAGGTCTTGTAGGTCTTCACAGAATTGTTCAGCTTCTTCAGCATTAGTGGCTGGGGCATAGATTTGGATTACTGTGACACTGAATGGTTTGCCTTGGAAATGAACAGAGATCATTCTGTCATTTTTGAGACTGTGCTTGAGATTAGTGTTTAAATAATTTTAACTTGGAACTATTTCAGCATGAAATAAAGAGGGCCTTCACACTAATAAATAATGAAAAAGCCAGAAATTAAACCAGTTGCTATTTCTGTTTATCATTAATTTTTGGGAGTTATATGACTTTCATAAAGATAATGAAGATTNCTGTGCTTGAGATTAGTGTTTAAATAATTTTAACTTGGAACTATTTCAGCATGAAATAAAGAGGGCCTTCACACTAATAAATAATGAAAAAGCCAGAAATTAAACCAGTTGCTATTTCTGTTTATCATTAATTTTTGGGAGTTATATGACTTTCATAAAGATAATGAAGATTTTAAGTAACTGAAATGTTCATTGATTGAGAAGTGATTCATTACACAATGCACTTTTCATATCAAAGAAAATAAAGCAGTCAGATCTATATGTACTGATGTGGGGTAATCTCCAAATATTGGGGGAGAAGAGTATTATGGTCTGCGTATCTTTTCTGGATAATCTATTGTTTCCTATATTCTTGGCCTCAAATTTTAAGTATATGTTTTCTGCTTCAGTTCTAGCAAACAGCCTTGACATTGCAAGCTTTTGTAAAAAGGAATTTGGATAGCTAAGGAATAGTTGATGCAAATGCAAAAATGAGACAGTATCTTGTAGAGTCATTTAGGGGGCACTACAAGTGTTAAAATGAAGACAGGAAACTTTCACAAAAGTGTAAGTCCTAATTGCTTACAAATGAAATCATGAGAGCATCTTGCAAAAGTATTTGTGAGTCCCTTTCTGAGATTTCTGGACTTCAAAGGTGTAAAGTTTTCTTTGGGGATGTTAACATTTAATTTTTGAAACATCCTATGCTAATTCATCATGTAACTGTCTTTTGTGGATATAAGTAAGATAGGAATTTGTTTGACAGAAAGTCCTAGAAATGTATTTTTTTTCCCTTTAGGGCTAAAGGTGGGAAGCTCCCCTGGGGAGGGCATGGCAACCCACTCCACTATTCTTGCCTGGGGAATCCATGGATGGAGGAGCTACAGTCTGTAGGGGCATAGAGTTGGACATGACTGAGCGACCTAGCACAGGGCTGAAGGTAAATTAACAGATCGGTGACCGATAGATAATGTATTTAAAACTATGTGTAGGAGAGATTTTGGGGGGAACAGACAATGCATATATGATGCTACTAACTGTCTTAAAAAGGTACATGAGAAGGAATATGCTTCTACCTGCAAGAAGTCTCTCTGGAACTGTCCATGTAGGCAACAAAAACCTCTGGATGAGGCCCAGGGCACAGGTCAAGGTGGCAGGGAGACACACTTTTCACCTTATACCCTCCTGTACTATTCAACTTTTTAAAAGCCAAGTACATATTTACTTAGAAAAATAATTTAAGATGATTTCTAAGTACAAGAGAAAGGAGATAAAAGGAAAAACATTTATGTACAATTTCATAACAAGCTAACAAGATAGATAAGTTATTCTTATTTCATAGAGAGGGAAACTAAGGCTCAGAAAGATTAAGACACTCAGAATCATACAGCTCGAAGTTGAATACAGGTAAATCTGAATCCAAAATGAAGTTTCAGTTTTGTACTCTTAAAACATAATTCAGAACATAATTATGATCAAACTGCAAAAAATATTTAAAAGAAATTTAAAGATCCCTAGTTGCAACACCATCAACTGATTTGTTTCTTATGCTGCGTAAGAAATGGCAATAGAAAATGAGAAGGTATAGTTTTTCTGAGGCCATAACAATTTTGAAATTAAACTTCAAAAACTTCCCAAGGCCTTTACAAAGGTCCTGGCAACAACTTGGATTTAAAAAGTACAATATTCCTACTTCTCTTTCAAGAAATTAATAAAAGAACACAGTGAAGGCACAAGTTTTCAGCACTCAGTGCTGTAACAGTCAGACTACAAACTAACTAATGGACCTGGCATGTTTTAAAAATCCCTTTCACTGTGGAAACTTCCCATTCCTATAATGTAACAATGTAATCGACAAACTTTCTTTCCTGTCTTCTTAAAGAAATTAGTCAATGCTCAAGTCTTCCTCACAGGGAGGCATCCGAGTTCACTGAGAGTGAGGCTACTGGCTTACGGAGCCTGGCTCTGCAGATGAGGGCTACTACAATTGCCTTCCCAGTTCCCTTCTCTCCTATTCTATCTGTATCATTTCTAGCCTAACAGTGGGCCCCATTTCTAGATCAGATGCAAATATTTGCTCATAAGCAGCAAAGCTCCAGGTTTAATGGTGGCTGTGCCTCTTGAAAAATGACAAATGACCCGAATTTTCACATAAAGCTTTCCTTGTGTAAAACAGGGACCACTGCTGGAAGTGAGACAGCTTTTCCCAGAGACCTTTCTGAGAGCTGCATGAGTTCCTACCGGGACCTGGGACCCCTGTTTTTTGATGAAGACGACCATGCATGGACACGAGGGAGAGGCAGTGGCACCTGACGGACCCAAGCATGGAAGAGAAGACCAGTTCTAAAACCTCGGGAGGGTGGGGCCTTTCCTGGTCCGAAGGATGCCTGAGCAAGGCCCTTCTATCATCAGTACTAGGAAGGACTTTTATGGATCAGTCGATCTTTCCATACAAGGAAGGAAGAAACACACATTACTGGGTGAAACTATATGCCAGGCAACTTCACAAATTTATTTCTCACAGCCCTGTGTGGCTACTGTAACTCCCATTCCCCTGATGAGAAACTGAGGCTGTGAGAGGCTAAGTGACTGACCCAGGCAGAAAGGGGCTAGCCTGGGATTCACACCGCAGTTGCCTGACTACATATTCAAATGTGTGGATCCCATCGGTTCACCGCACTGAGGAGGTGTGCTTTGGGGGTTTAGTTAACTTAGCTGGTTGTGAAGGTCAAGCACTCAGAAGATCAATAAAATTCAAACTGTTGCAACCAAAGCTTATCACTGTTCTTGGACAGGAACCTAAATACTATTTTCTGCTGCTGTGACCTTTTCAGTCTGTCCTAGAATGCACATGAATACTTCTGTTGAAGAGGATTCCAGCCTGGTTTAGAGAGTGGGAGCCTGAGTTTCAACTTGCATTTATACTCACTCAATAAAAAAAATGCCAGAAGAGAAAGGGGGAAGAGGAGGGGGGAAGAGAGAACCTTTAAATAGTGGGGATGAGTCAGCCTGTCACCCCACACCAGGAGTGCCTGCCTGCTGGGAGACTGGCAGAGCCTAGGACTCTGATGCTTCCTCAGTAAGCTTCAATCTTCTGTATCCCTTCTCAGCATGTCAATGGGATTTGAAAGGTTTTTCCCAATGCAATTTGAGCAACGTTTTTTTGCCTTTATAAACTACCCCAACCCTCTAAGACACAACTTCCCTATATTATAGTTATGATGTGTGTGTGACCAGAAGCAAAATCCTGGAAAACTCTCTTTTCTGGGGCATAAGAAAAATGAAATCATTTGTAAATCCACAAACAATAAATGCTGGAGAGGGTGTCGAAAGAAGGGAATCCGCCTACATTGTTGAGGGGAATGTAAACTGGTACAGTCTCTATGGAGAACAGCACAGAGGTTCCTTAAAAAATTAAAAATAGGGCTACCATATGACCCTCCCGGGCATACATCCAGAGAAAAACAGGACCCGAAAAGATAGAGGCATCCTAATGTTCACTGCAGCACTGTTTAAAGTGGCCAAACATCCATCAGTAAAGGATGGATAAAGATGTGGTCCATGCATACAATGGAATATCACTCAGACATTAGAAATAATGCCATGTGGAGCGACAGGGATGGGCCAAGAGTGCTGCACCAAGCGAAGTGAGTCAGAGGAGAGATATCACATCTGTTTCACGAAGAATCTAAAAAGACATGACACCAGTGAACTGACTTACAAAACAGACGCACAGACTTTGAGGAGTTTATGGTTGCTGGGGGAAGGATGGGGGAAGGGACAGTTATGGAGTTTTGGATGGAAGTGTACACATGGCTATATTTGAAATGGATAACCAGAAAGGACAATGTTGCATGCCAGCCTGGATGGGAGAGGAGTTTTGGGGGGAATGCATGCAGGTAAATGCATGGCTGAGTCCCTTTGCTGTTCACCTGAAACTATCACAACACAGTTTGTTATTGGCTATACCTCCATAAAAAATAAAAGGTTAAAAAAATGAAACCACCTGCATCCTGATTTCTGAATGATTCTTCATCGTTTGTTCTTGTTTCAGTCATTTGTGGCAGTGTGCTTGTGTGCAGGTCATGAGGAGAGAAGCCTTCTGGAGGTAGCGTCACGGTGGGACCCCCTCGGGCCAGGCACCCAACCTCTCCCTGAGCGTTGGCAGCAGCCTGAAGGGGCAGGCGCCCACTGGAGGCAGAGGGCGGTGGTGCCTCAGCTTCCCCACTCAGGATGAGAAAGACCACTGACAACTTCCCCAAAAGGAACTTTTATGAAAAACTTTTAAGTATTACTTAAAAAAAAAAGAAAACAAGAGTAAAGGAGTTGAATAATTTTAACAGATTTACTAGATTTCTTCTGTTTCCTGAAGGCTCATTAAAGAATGGCCAAGCTGTTGCCACCAAGGTAGCACACTCATCCTGGGCATCATCTGTTCCTCACGTGGGCTTGCCATTACCCTATCTATACTCAGGCCAAACAGGTTCAGCTGCTGCCCTAGCTCCTGATACTTATATCTGCTTTTAGTGTGTGTAGGTGTGTATGTTAGTCGCTCAGTCGTGTCTGACTCTTTGTGACCCCATGAACTGTAGCCTGCCAGGCTTCCCTGTCCATGGAATTATCCAGGCAAGGATACTGGAGTGGGTTGCCATTTCCTTCTCCAGAGGATCTTCTCAACCCAGGGATGGAAACTTGGTCTCCTGCATTGCAGGCAGATTCTTTATCGTTTGAGCTACAGGGAAGTCCTATCTGCTTTTAGACTCCTCAGTAAAGAAAGTATATCCCTAAGACAATTTCAAAACTTCTCTTTGAGCAGTACTGTTGAGGGGGCATAGATACACTGATAAAACTCTGCTGCACTGAGTGGATTCTTCCTAGAGGTCTCCTTACTTACGGGGCTTCTAGAATCTTCCCCACACCACTGACTCAACTGTTTTCATCCCATTTCTTATCAGCTGTTTCTAAGCTGGTAATGTTCTAATTCGGCAACTTTAGCTACTTTCTTTAGTGACCTCATTATTTTAACTTCAGGAGCCAGGCTGCATCTAATTCACACCTTCTAAACTGCACAAACCTTTTCATACTCTCCCCATTGAAAAGCCCACACTCCATGCAGAGCATCACCATCTAGTTTGAGGAAGCCTCTCTCACCAATTCTGCTTGTGTCTCAAATCCAAGCCTATCACACTTTATAGCCTTTCCTACTTTGCACACATGGGTCCAGTGGTCAGCATGCCCTGTAGTCTGCCTTCCACTTGGCAAGCTTCTCTAAGCGACAAAAACAGAAGAGGGGTTAGCCCACAGATGCCGGAGCCAGACTGTCTGCACTGGGCTAGCTGCAACTGCATACTAACATTTTAACCTTGGCAAGCTATTGGATTTCTCTAAGCTTGTTTCCTCACCTGTAAAATGGGGTTAATAATAGGATTGTTGCAAGGATTAAATAAGTTAACCTATGCAAAATATTTAGAAGAGTGCCCGTCACATAGTAAGCACTATAGCTATTGTTATTGTGTTATTATGGATAAAGGTGGGGGGAGGTCAGCAGCTAGGAACAATGACCCGGGGTTGCCAGGGTATCATTTCTGACTTTGCCACTTAATAGGTGAGCGATCTTGGCCACTTGACCTCTATGCTGTAGTTTCTTAAACAGAAAAATCTCTAAGAGAAAAAAGAGCTATACTTTCTTTCATTGGGATACTGCCAAGATGAAAATTATAATGCATCTAAACCATTCAGCGTGGTATTCGGCACGTCCTGCGATCTGAACTGCTAGCTATTGTTAAGTCTCCTGTCTGGATTCATAGCAGAAATCTAGAATGACAGTTTCTATTTCAACTGGATTCTCTGTATAATTTGTTGCCATTAAATTCTATTCTTAAACTATCTTGATAAGGAATTTAGAATAAGCAATTAAGTTGGTAGATAAAAAGTCAAGGAACCCTCAGGACTTTTTTTTTTCCAACTACTAAAAAGTTTGAAGTTACAACCCAGCTGGCCAAAGAGAAGTCAGATTTAATTTCTTCAGGACTGAAGTTGTTGGGTAGGATCAAGTGAGCTACATTCCTGTTGGAGGCTCTTTGGACTAAATTCTTACCAACTTTTGGTCTATTGTAAACACTGAGGCTTCCTTGAAATAAAATACTCCTGAAAAATACTATGTGTGTGTGTGTATAAAAAAAACCCACCCATGCTTCACACATTACAAAAATTTGTCCAAGAACAGTTTAAAAGCTCTGAAATGCCACATTCATTCCAGACTATCAGAAGCAGAAAATAATAAGAGGTGGCAAGAATACACAGAAGAACTGTACAAAAAAGAGCTTCACGACCAAGATAATCACGGTGGT